>ML783273.1:0-11984 GCA_009831015.1 Picea engelmannii | reverse complement strand
TATATATACACCAAGGAGACCTAGTCTTAGGATCATATTTTCTCATATCGTATTGATCCAAGTGGATCTCGGTGGCCATCCACCTTTTCCAATGAATCAATGTTTTTGAGCCTATGGTTCACCCTTTTGATGGGGAATGTAATGTAATTCCTTCTCCATTTGTTAATTAGGCATCATATGTACATGCCTACAATGTTAATGCACCATATCCCATTATAAATATGCAATTAATCAGACTAGGGATAAAGTAGTATCGGGATGGGTGACCTCGTGGGAAGTCCTAGTGTTTTACATGCCTATGGAATTTTGTAAACTTAGACTAATTTATTCCACATGCATCATGGGAATTATTCTCCTCTCACTCTCTCATATATAATCAAGTTGAAGGAGGTCCTATGGGCATGCAATGAGTGTGATGTAATTCTTATAACCAACATATCTTTCTCTTCAGAGACAAGCTACCACCATTCTATCCAGTTTGTGTTCTACAATATTCTAGTATTCATTAATAGAAGTTGGGTTTCACTGTGTTTTTGTGTTCTCTGCTATATTCCTGTAGTCTTCTCCTTGTCATTTCTCAATGCATGTCCCCAACGAGGTCAGTGTATAGAGAGTTGGGTGTCTATCTAGTTTCACTTGAGTAAAATCGCTCTTTCCAGCCCAAGAAACCTCCCATGGTTGAAGAAAAGAGAGATCACATAGTAGGATATCCTTTCAAGAAATTTCTCAAGTAATCCCTTGTGTGATAGAGGAATGATATGATGGAAAAATTCACTCATATCTTGCAATGATGATCGATGGTGACAAAGGAATATTCAAAAATAAACTATTTCAGGGGTATGGTGCCCTTCAAGGTACAAGTAAATTTTGATATCCCTTTATTTGAAGGATAGATAGATGTATATTCTCTAGACAAATGGTTGAATCTTCTAGAAGGTTATTACTATGTCCAAAAAAATTCTGATACTGAAAATATCACCTTCGTGCTCCTCAATTCCCTTCCCAATGTGAGATCTTGGTGGGAAGGTTACTAGGAGAGCTACACTACATATTAATCTACACCATTCAAGAGAGAACCCACATGGGCAGCCTTTGTGGATTCTCTCAAGGAATAGTTCTACGCTATTGGAAGATATGATGATCAGTAGATGATATTGATAGCTTTATGTCAAGAAAGAGACCAATCATTACTAGATTACACTAACATATTCCATACCTTATGCTCCAAGTTGGGTATTAAAGACTTTGAGTGGGACCTAGTTCTAAAGTACCACATTGGCCTATGCAAGTACATCCAAATAGAGATGGATTTATTGGAAATATTCTCACTGGGAGTTACTTATCGATATGCAGTCAAATTGAGCATAAATTCAAGAAGTCGAGTATCCAGGAGTTCAGGTTTGCAAATATTCCACAACAAAAGCATGGAAAAGAAAACCCTAATGGAGGAAAAATAAAGGAGAGACGATATCAAGAAAATCAATCCAACCCATTGACTAAGAAGGGTTATGGGAATCCAAATAAGGAAACTAGAAAGTGGTGTCAGTTCCATAAAATCCCTTGGCATAACACCTATGAATGTCACTTTAAACAATCATTGGTGGTCAATCTAAAAGAAAACAAATCATAACCTGACTTGGAATCTAATTTAGAGAACAATAAAGGGAAAAGAATCATCAATGCAAAACCAACTTCTACCATCATTTCCAAAACAATCCAACTAGAAGAACCAAAGGAGCATGAGGAGGGGGAGTTCCTTTTCCATTCAAAGATATAGTTGAAGGGGACCCCACTTCATTTCATTGTTGATAGTGATAGTCATAAGAACCTAATCTCGGCTAAGGTCATCAAAATAATGAAGCTACCCCTAATGTCACACCCCCAATTGTACACCATCAGATTTTTTAGCAGGGCATGAGACATCCATGTCATCCAACAATGTAGCTTTCCTATGACATTAATCTTTCAAAGATGAGGTACTGTATGATGTTGTCCCACTTGAAGCATACAATGTTATTTTAGGAAGACCATATATGTGTAAATGTCATGTTATTTATGAGTATTGTCCCCATAGTGTCACTGTTACACTAGGGGGTCAGCTCTACAGGATACTAAACTTAGTTATGACTATTGCCATTTCATCAATCTTAGCAAAACAGTGCCACAAATTAATATGTTAGACCACAATTTTTTCGCTCGACATGATCCAGTCAAAAGGTGAACATAATTTCACTATGACCACCACATCCTCATCCCAAGACCTTTCTCTACAACAGAAGCATGTCAACAATATTGTAGAGGAGCATAAAGATATCGTTTCACCTACATGGGTGTCTCTACATTGTCAATTCAAGCATTCCATTTACTTGGTGTCTGGTTCTCCCTTACCCAACGGTCCAATCTATAGAAACTCCCTTCCAGAGTATGAGAATATTTCATTTCTTCAGCATAAATCTATTTGCGACAACCCTTTTTAGGTGTGCCTTGTGTTCCAACCATTAGCTTACATTGATATAGCTCTTACTCTTGCATCTTCACTGACAGATTCCTTCCACACTCAGACCAAGGTCGATCATAAAACCATATTTTTTGAACGAATACAACACCTCCAATAATAGGTTCATGACATTATTCAATATGATAATTCAAAGTACAAGAAGGACAACTACTTCAATAAGGAAACCGACTCACCAAGGTTCAGATTCGACAAAATTTTCCCCATTTCCTGAGGTAGCTTGACGTAATGGGGACCATTGCTTCCTAAGGGGGGAGGATTGATCCAAGTGGATATTAGTGGCCATCCACCTTTTCCATTGAAATAATGTTTTCAAGCCTATGGTTTTGATAAACCATGATATTCACCCTTTTGATGGGGAATGTAAGGTAATGACATCTCCATTTGTTAATTACAACCATCATATGTACATGCCTAAAATGTTAATGCACCGAATCCCATTAGAACTCTACATTTAAGTGAACTTGGGATAGAGTAGTATTGAGATGGATGACCTATTGGGAAGTCCTAGTGTTTTACATGCCTATGCCATTTTGTAAACTTAGACCAATTTATCCTACATGCATCATGGGAATTATTCTCCTCTCACTCTCTGATTTATAATCAAGGTGAAGGAAGTCCTCTGAGCATGCAATGGAATGTGATGTAATGCTTATTGTGAATGAGCATAGATGACATCTCTTTATTTTTAAATACAAGCTACCACCATTCTATCTAGTTTTTGTTCTATAATATTTTGTTATTCATTAATAGAAGTTGGGTTTCACTATATTTCTTGTTCTCTACTATATTTTTGTTTGTATCTCATTTCGTTCTCAATATAATCTAGACCACATATTGTATTTGGAATTGGATATATTGTAAAAGGAGGTTTCCCTGTCAAATTGTATTTTAATCATTGACTTTTCTCATTTTTAAGGAATTGGATCATAACATTTGGTATCATAGCATCGATCTTAGGGTTTTTCATCTCCAAATGAGTCATCTAAGAATTTTCACTATGACTTATTTTCTGGGATGATTCAAATAGAAATTTGGATGTTACTTAAAATTCATATCAAGGTACCTATGGTAAAAATTTCAAGTTTTGGGTCATTATACTTTTGGAGACATAACCTATGCAAGATAGGGTTTTTGACTCATCCTGAATTCAATTCTAAACAAGCCATATTGGGATTTTCGCTATAACTATTTTTATGAGATGTGTTAGGTAGTGAAATCTTATGGATATGGAGGATACATATCCTAATATAGCTTCTTCAAATTATATATTATGGTTATCTATAGTTTCATATATATAGTCCATGTAAGACAAGGATTGTGACTAATCCTGAAATCTATTTTAAAAGCTTTAGCTTGGAATTTGTAACTTATTTTCTGTGAAGTTTCTAAATCTGAAATTTTTAGAATCCTGAGGAGACATAGTGAATTACATTTTAAAAAAAAATATTTTGAATCATTATAATTTGTGAGATATATCTTGCAAAAGTTGGGGTTTTTTATTAATCCTATAATTAGTCTTAAACAAGACATTTTGGTATTATTTTTTAATATTTTATTAGTGAAGGTTCAGACTATGAAATTTTCACGAGTT
The DNA here is from genome assembly GCA_009831015.1 of Picea engelmannii. Classification (NCBI taxonomy): domain Eukaryota; kingdom Viridiplantae; phylum Streptophyta; class Pinopsida; order Pinales; family Pinaceae; genus Picea; species Picea engelmannii. Next base: position 7,875 of record ML783273.1, on the reverse strand, counting down.
TGAGAAGATATAGTAGAGTACTACAGGCCAAAAATTCAGACTCATAAGGGTTTAAATTTCATATTTATATCAGGACAAAGGTCATTCATCCATACATACTCCAAATTAATGGTTTGAAAAGTTCGTAACTTACAATTGGCATAACTTTTGATTGGAATACATGTTTTTGTGATTCAAAATTTGTGGTAAAGATAAAATAGAAGAGTATTATTATTGTTATCCCACATGGCTCCAAAAATAATCACAACTCCAAACAAACCTTCAGAAATATCACACGGGACGCCAGAAGAAAATGAAGACTTCGAAAACACACTCTCCCAATTAAAGAACCAAGTTGAGGAAATGAGTGGTAACATGTTGAAACCAGTGGATTTATCACGTTCTCAGGCATGCCTAAAAAATGAATTGTAAGACGAAATAAAAAATAATATGGATGAAACATAACATCTCTGCTCTAATTACCTATAATGTACCCCCATTCCTGGGGACCTCAAGGAACCACATTATTGAACTAATTTTCAAACTCCGATACCAATTTAATTAAAAAAAAGAAGAACTCATATCAACAAACCATACATGCATGAATGAAAACATGTACAATATATGCAATGCATAAATCTCATCAAATATACATGTTAGGAAGTAAAAACATAGTGAAAATAAGCACAATATAAACATAACAATACACAACATGAATTAAACACACAGAGAACATATATTTAAACATTAACTTCACTGATTGGATGCAAACATCGGATGTTCCACCAAACCATAGACATTGTTGCTCCAAATATCTCAGCAGAAAGTCACCCTTGAGCTGATTCTATGAATCCACAAGAACGAGTGCATAGGACAATTATAATATCATATAGATAGTTGAGTTATCATGTTGTTATAGTCTACTTAATCACTCAAAAATATTAACTTTCCATCTCTCTTTCTGCTTCATCATGCACAACCCAAAGAAAATAATTATTTTCTCTAACAATGTAGTCCCTCAAGTTATTCCACTTCTTTGTAGAGATCCAATATAGTTTGGTGAGGAAATATTAATGCTATAAGTTCTAGATATTCTTAGTTATGGATATTTTTCCTCAAAATTCCAATACATCCATGCACTTAGGCATATTTACATTGTTGGTAAATTGTTGAATAATCTCAATTCCTAGCACCTAGATAAATTACTACCTTGTGTTTTTCCTTGTTGATAATTAAATTATAGCGCAAAGAATAAAATATACTAATTGGAAATAAATAAAACATCAGAAAAGAAATATGAAAACCAAACTTCAAATAACACAAAAAAAATTCCCTTCAAAAAACTTTTCAATAGATAATGATTCTGAGATTACAAGGGCTCCCTTATTGGGAAAATGTTCCACTAAGGAAAAATAAAAATATAGAAAACCTGGCAACTCAAGCCCTAAAGAAACCCTTTTTTATTATCTATCCCTAATTGTTTTGTTAGGCACTCATATTTGCACTAGATCTACCTGTTGGTTCTCAAATCTACAAGTTCTTCCTATTGGTACCTTAGATTTGTTAGATATGCCTATCGGTACCTTAGATTTGTTCTATATTTATATTGTAGTGCCTCATATATGATAGATTTGTTCGTTGGTGCCACATATATGCTAGAGATATCCATTGGTGCCTCAAATATGCTATATCTATTTGTTGGTACCTCAGGTCTGCTAGATCTTCCCGTTAGTACCTCAGATCTTCTAGATCTACCAACTAGTACCTAAGATCTACACTAAATATTGTTTTTGGTACCTCAGATATGCTAGATTTTTCCACTCATTCCTTATATTTTCTCCCCATAAATATATCCTTAGATTTATGGCTATTGGGTTTTTTTTTCCTTGCTACACTACTTTCACTTTCCTCCTTTGGACTTGATCTATAGATGAAATTCCTTATTCACCTTTGCAAATATCCCCTTGAATCATAGTCCTTCGTGAATCAAGAACTTAAGAAAAAGTCATCCTTTTCTCTTGCTCTTCATCCCCTTGAGTCATAGTCCTTCGTGACTCAAGCACTTGAGAAAACGTCCTTCCTTCCTCTTCAAATGGATCCCCTTGAGTCACAGTCCTTCATGACTCAAGCACTTGAGAAAAAATATTTATTTTCTCTTAAATGGATCCTTTAAGTGGATGTCTTTCTCCTTCACCTAACCTTTCTTTTATAATCTTGACTTATGACTAAATCAAACATAACCCTAATCACTAAATAGATTAATGGTTAAGATTATATCTCACCTCACTTGAGATAAATGGATAAGATTCATCACTAATGCTAATAACCTTAGCATTTCATTAAATTAAACTCAATTTAATTGTGAAAACCACCTTAATTTAATAACTCCTTTAATTAAAGTAAATTACTAAGGTTGAAGGATTTGGACTTCCAAAGATCTAGATAAAAATTAATGTGGAAGTACCTATCTGATCTACAAAACTTCAACACTCCCTCTTAGAAAGGAAGGTACTTCTAGAAGAGTCACTTAGAAATAGTTCTCCCTCCAACCTTGGCACAATGTCACACACATAATCTTGTTGAACTGTTGCCTCATCAATGGCATATCATATAATTTCACTAAAGTTTCAAAACTTCATTGAAGGCTTAATCTCCCTCAATGTGCCCCTAGGATCCTCATCTTTCTCCTAAGAATCCATCAATGTCATCTCATACCAACTATATCTCCTCATAGAAATGGAAGGGGCTAACTCCCTCTTCCCATCTGAAGGTTGATTCCCCACAATGAAAATCTATGAAATTTTATCACCCTTCAAAGCCTCTTACTCCTCATCCTCTATCACTAACATTGATCCATGATCCACGATCCCCTTGGATCTACCTACTGGCTTTCCATGCAACCTATATACATTTCCCTCTCTTACACCAATGTTGATTGTTGTGTCATGGCTATCTCCCTCTGAAATAATGAACACTTGTACATTTTGGAACAAGAGTACATAACCCTTGTCCTCCAAAGATGAGAGTGAGAATGAATTCCTCCTTGACTCTAGTACATACAACATATCTACCACCTCCATAAAACCTATGGACTCCAACTGGAACCCGACGTAAAACTACACATGAAAATATGAATCTATCTCTAAGCAACTAGTGAAAAACTCATGTGGCCTTGTCATGTTCTATGCCCACTGAGAAAAAAAATAAATCAACTCATGCTACCCTCTCGACTTCTCTTCTCCTTTAGACTAAACAGATCTACAAAGAGTCCTTATTTTCTCCATCTATGAGTCATTGAATCCAATATATTTGTCATCCCATGATCTATAAATCAAATTCCTTTTTCACCCATTCATGGCTGAAGAACTTGAGAAAAAAAAACTTTCTTTGCTCCAAAGTATATGACTCAGGAACATGAGAAAAAATATTTATTTTCTCCTTCTTTCTCTCATGTGTCTTAGATATCTAGGTGAAATTCCTTATTCTCCTATCTGAGATATCATTGTTGGTTTCCTATCCTTCTTCCATTACTTAGAAAGCCACCCAACACAAACATTTTATGTTGCCTGGACCTCCTACAGTCTACCTGACTACTTCCCATGGACTATCTTGGGCTACTCGAGCTTTCTACTCATTTCTCAACTATTTATATAGGTTGCTCGAGACCTTCTCTTCTTCCTAGTGGCTTTGTTGGGATTTCTCGAGGCTTCCTAGGCCCTTTGCAACTATCTTGTTCCCCAACGGCTTCTAGCCTGCTGATATGTGGCCCTGTAGGCCCACCACTTCACTTCTACATGGTTTTTGGCTATGGAAAATTTCCTATGTCTTCCCCTTCAACCATTCTCCGTTGCACCCATGTGCTCCTCTATGACCTAGCCTCCTAGAAACTATTTCAAACTCAGGTGGATGCAACCCACCTCTTCTCTTGTAGCTAGAGAATTTCTAGTAGTTTAAGTTTTAGCTGCTCCCTCTTCCCTAAAACCTCTAGCATCCCTTATTTCCTCTCAATTTATAGATCCTTCTCCATGTGAATAATATCTACCATTGTCACCACACACCCAACCTCTTTACCAACTCTCATACTACTCCAACTCATGACCTCTTTCCACGGCTAGTGGTTGGCCACTCCTCAGCCAAGACCTCAACCTCCACTGTTGTTGATTTCTCCATGATCAGACCCATATGTCCCTTCGTCTCCCTCCAAAAACTAGCTCACACTGCATCCTTCTCCACATTGATGTACTACAATATGGTGTGGCTAGATGGTATTTTTTTTACAGTGATCATACATTGTTCTTTCTTCTTCTTTTTTATTAATTTACCCCATAGACTTGTAGACCAAAAATTCCCTACAATTCCAATCATGATCTTGTGTATACCTAGCTTCCTCCTTAGATGTGATCATGCTCTGATACCATGTTGAAAAATCTCAATTCCCAACACTTAGATAAATTACTACCTTGTGTTTTTCCTTACTGATAATTAAATTACAATATACCAAATAAAATATATTGATTGGAAATAAATAAAACAACAAAAGAAAAATATGGAAGCCAAACTTCAAACAACACAAAAATTCTTCCCTTCAAATATGATTTTCATTAGATAATGATTCCAATCTTACAGGGGATCCCTTACTAAGAAAATGTACCACTGAGGGAAAATACAAATGCAACAAACCTGAGGTCTTAAATAAAACCTTTATTGATATGTCCCCAATTTGTCTTCTTAACACTCAAATTTGCACTAGATATACATGTTGGTCCTTAGATCTACCTATTGGTACCTTAGATATACTAGATTTTCCTATTGGTACTTTATATATACACTATCTATGTCCATTGGTGCCTCAAATTTTCTAGATCTATCCATTGGTTCCTCATATCTTCTATATCCATCTATTGATACCTCAAGTATGCTAGAATCACCCATTGGTACCTCAAATATTCTATATTTTCCCATTGCTACTTCAAATATGCACTATATATATCCGCTAGTACCTCATATCTACTAGATTTGTCTATTGGTACCTTATATGTGCTCCCCAGAACTCCATCCTTCAATTCCTGGCTATTGGGTTTTCTTCTCCTTATGCACTACCTCCAATTTCCTCCTTTGGAATTGATCTCTAAATGAAAGTCCTTCTTCAACTTTGTTGAGATTCCCTTGAGTCACAGTCCTTCGTGACTCAAGTACTTGAGAAAAAATTCTTATTTTCTCTTGTTCTTGATCCCCTTGAGTCACATTCCTTCATGACTCAGGCACTTGAGAAGAATTTTTGCTTTTCTCTTTAAGTGGATCCCCTTGAGTCACAGCCCTTCATGATTTGAGAACTTGAGAAAAAATCCTTCTTTTCTCCTAATTGGATCTTTCAAGTGGATTTCCTTCTCCTTGACCTATCCTTGCTTTTATAATCTTGAGTTATGATTGAATCAAACATAAACCCAATATCCAAAGAGATTAATGGTTGATATTTGATATCACCTCACTTGAGATAACTGGATAAGATTCATTTAATTCACTAATGTTAATAACCTTAGCATTTCATTAAGTTAAACTCACTTTAATTATAAAAAACACTTTACTTTCATAATTCGTTTAATTAAATTAAATTACTAAGGTTGAATGCTTAGAACGACTTCTACACGTCTAGAAAGAAACCAATGTGGATGTACGTGTTCAATCTACAAAACCTCAACATAAATAACCATTCTTCACATATATCCAACTAGTAATGGATCTCTATCACAAAAATCCTCTCTTGTCTCTGAGAATGAAGAAAAAGAAATAATGAGAAAGCAGAGTAAGGAATCCCCCCCAAAAATCCATCAAAATATGGTTAATATATGAATACTCACAATGTGCCATGCATCTCCTCTAAGAAGATATTGTAATTCCTTTTCCCAAATAATTCAAAGATGGGTTTAATAAAATATAATAATTTTGTCTAGCCCCCCTAGCTACCCCCCTCTCTTGTGGAAACATATCCCCCTATAACTCTTTCATTGTTTGTCTACAATGATTATTATTATTATTATTATTATTATTATTCAAAATATATTTCAACTCTAGGATTTCCATCCTTTCATTATGTAAGAACATACATTATTAATCAGGGATCAATACTAGGGTATTACATTACCCTCCCCTTTATTTTGACACTTTCCTCATTGTGCATCATGATGCAGGTGTACATATATACAAAATTTGTATAAAAAATTAAAAAACAATTGTGGGTATGCCTCTTGAATTGCATCCTCTATCTCTCATGTCACTTATTCAAGGATATAGCATTTTTATTGGACCTTCACCTACCCTATGTATTTTGTTTGGAGCACCATGACCTTCCTGTCTAGTATGTGCATTAGTTCTACTCTAAAGTCTCCTAGTTCCACTTGAACCAAAGTCGAAAAAAATATATGGTTAGGATCATGCACATACTTTTTCAACAAAGACACATAAAACACATTATGCACATTCATGGAAGTAGGAAATGCAGGAATATGAAACTATTCCTATCATGTCTAGTATCTCAAATAGACCATTGAATCCAACTGTCATCTTAGTATAGTTTCCTAAGTTCAATGAAATCTTATTAGGATTTACTTGCAAAAATACATGCTCTCCCACTTTAAATTCTCTATCTGTCTTATTCATATCTGTGTAAATATTCTTCCTATCTTGTGCTACTTTCAAATTCTTCTTTATTTTTAACCATCTGTTCCTCCATTTCCTTGGGCAATTTTGTCCCAAGTATTATTTTATCCGTTGGCTTTTTCCAACTCACTAGAGTATTGAATTTTCTACCATATAGAGCTTCAAATGGGCTCATTTTGAATGAAGGTTGATACCCATTGTTATAGTAAAACTCAACCAAATGCAAATAATCCTCCCACGGGGATGGCTTATCCATCACATACATCCATAACATGTCTTCAATCACTTGGTTCACTCTCTCTGTTTTTCCATCTATTTGTGGCTAATATGTTGTGCTAAAATTCATATTTGTACTGAATCCTTTAAATAATCCTCTCCAAAATCTAAATTTAACTTTGAATCTTTGTCTAAAATAATTGCCTTAGGTATTCCATGAAACCTAGCAATTTCCTTCATGTAAATTTCTGCAATATTGGCTTCCTTATGAGTCATCATGACTGGAATAAAATATGCAAACTTTATGATATTATCCACCACTACCATTATTGAATCATGTTTCCTTGATGTCTTGGGAAACTTAGTAATAAAATTAGTGGTTACCACTTCCCATTTCCACTCTCGAATTGGCAATGGTTGTAGCAAACATGGTGAGTGTCTATGCTTAGGTTTAAGTCTTTAGTATTCCATGGACCTAGATATATAATTAGCCACACCATTTTTCATTCTTGGCCAAAAGTATTGGCTTCTTATTTATGCAATTGTTTTTTGGTAACCAATATGTCCTTCATATGGAACATTATGCATTTGTTTTAACACCAACATCCTCTCTAGAATTTGGAACACAAACTTTATTTTTATGCATAAGTATTACATCTTCTCTCAGCTTATACTCCTTAAATTTTTGTTGCACATCCTCCTATTGTAAGCCCTCTTTTACTTGAAGATAATATGATTCTATACCAACAACCTCTAAAATTATACTAGTTAAATTTAATAATGGTTTTAACATGCATGATATGTACCCTTCTATTGAGTGCATCAACAAATTTATTTTATTTTCCTTTGATATGATTAATGTGAAAGTCATACTCAAAAATTCCAACCATCTTGTTTTTCTAGGATTTAAAGTTGGTTGTTCAAACAAATATTTCAGACCACTATGGTCTATCCTCAATTCAAATTTCTTTCTCATCAAATAATGCCTCCACATTTTCAATTCATGTACTATGGTTGCAAGCT
>ML783272.1:310038-339256 GCA_009831015.1 Picea engelmannii | reverse complement strand
ATGTAAAACACTCCTCTTGTTTGTTAAGATTGGGAAAAATTGAATTCTTAAGAAGGTAGGTAGGGAGAGAGACATCTAGCCACTTAACCGGTGGCTGATTAATGTCCAAGATGATATCTTGTTCTTTGACATTTTGTTATCTCTTATAGTTTATGTGTGGTAAGTAGGTTAATCAGGTTAATAAATAATCTATGTTAATTAGATGCTTTAATGATTCACAGAATGTCATGCTTAGGGATTATCTGTGTTAATTAGTCTTTAATTTATGAATATGACAAACAATATTCTTCTATCCTTAAATTTTAAACATATTGCACATTTTTAATAAAAAACTGATTAATCTGAAGTTTTCAATAAATTTATATAGTTTACATATTTAATTAACTTAATGAAGTAGAGTTCCAAGTTTTCAATAAGTATATATAGTATACATATATAAATTAACTTAATGAAGTAGAGCTCCATGCAAACAAGTATACAAGATCATATAATATGCATTTGAATGTATTTTTTTGGATGATACGATATCTTTAAATTGTTGGGAGTTTTGGAAAATTTGTCTTTTAAGAAAAACACAGATTACAGAGCTCGGAATCTGAAAGCCTTTAGCCTAACTGTCTCCACGCAAAACACGTTGAAGAGGCTTATCTCAATATAGTTATCGAGAAAGCTGAGTAAATACTATCCTCTGCAACTAAAATTCAGAGCAGCAAAGTGAGAATACAGTTGGAAGCTAGTGTGCAACATTACAATTTGATATATAACAAGAACATTCGCTAAGTAAGGGCGGCTTAGGCAGTAAAGGAAGCTTCAATGCATCCAAGGCTAATAATGATGCATCAAACCACTAGACATGACATCTCGAGGGGATCCTTGGTTTCAAAATAGGGATGTGGGGAAGCTAGAAGGCTTTTAGCACTAGGTATGGAAAAAACCTAAACGTTAGGCCTTAAGAAATTTTTTCTAAAGTATATAGTCATAAGAATATGTTGATACCTTAGCACACCTTAAAATTTTGAGAACCACTTTTTGTATATTCTTTTCATTTCAACTCTTCTCTTTTGAATTTTTTTGTTTTTTTCAATTTTAATGAAAATTTTATACTAAACAAGTCTTTTTGTTTTATTATTTTTTATTATTTAAATTAAAAAATAAAATAAAATCTAAATAATTAAAAAATCGAGTTCCTAAAGTGCACACTTTGGGAGTTGAACTCATCCTCCTAAAAAGTTTTAGGTTTCACGTTGTTAAATAAAGTGTATTGAGGTATTGCTCATACTTATTACGGCGTTTGTATCACTATAAATCTTCCGAATTACTTATTTTATTCATTATATTTACTCGTAGTTATAATTAATTAGAAATTTCAATTTAAGTCGTATTATTAAATTATGAGTGATTATAGAAAGTAAGTATTTTTCAAAATAATATTTTATGAAGATAACAATTTTAGAATCCATTTTTTTTTTAATCAAAGATCCACTCAACAACTCCAAAAGAGTCTTCCAAAGGGAAAAATCTAATTGTTGAATTTGTAGAGTTAATAGATAGTGACATGGAAACACCTCCAGAATAGGTCACAAAATAGGTCACACCTATGATTAAGCTTAAAAAAACATGAAATTGAACCAATAAGACCCCGCTTCAAGGAAACTAATTCCCTTATAGTTTCTCAAATAGTTTTTTAGGATGGGAGTAAATATAGGAAGTTTAGAGAATAATATTATCCACACATAATCTTCCCAAGTGATCTAGCTATTGAAAATTTTGAAGACTTTCTGTCTCCAACATAAGAAGGTTTCATTTGCACATTGTAGATAAAAAAAAATTGTAATGTCATGCTATGAAACTATAGAATGAGTTATAAAGCATATTGATATAAAAAAAAAGACAATTGTTAAGGATGAAGGAATATGAATTGATTCCTTTCAATCTTTCGAGATATAGAAATACTATAGGCTACATCAATTCAAGAAATACTTGATAATTGATTTTGTAGAGAAATTCTATGTAGAAAATGGTATAAAAAAATATTTGTACGATGGTGGGTAGAGGATAATATATATTTTGATAAAAGTGATGGGGTATATACCATGATAAATTTAAGAGACCCCTACATCCATGAAATGGTTTTAATGTGAAGATTATATGGTGAAGCCAACTATTTTCATTTCAAAGTTGCTTGAGTACCAGTTATTATTACAACTGGTGCAATTTTCAAATTGGAAGCCATGTTATCCCATGCTTTGAAGAGAGCCATTGAAAAAGCAAAGAAGCTAGTTATTGAAATTATCTCCACGTTTTATATGGCTTCTTACATATTAAATATTATTTTTGCAAGTAACTCCTTTCAATGTTTAAAATGGAGATGGAACATACATGGAAGTCCAACCCATGTATATTGTCAAATATTGTGAGAAAATAAATATAAAATAAACTATGCTCAATTGTGTGATTTCTTTTGAGCCCCTCTACACAAGTTAATTTTCTACGAGGAATGCTCAAGTTTGAATGAAGAATTTATGAATTGGATAAAAAACATTACCATTTGGTATTTAAAACAAGATCAAACTTATTTGATAATTTATGGTGTTACTACTCCCCCTCATTTGTTGCTCAAGTATGTGCCAAACATACTAGTGCTTAGAGAAATAACATATCACACTATTCTTTTAGGCTTTAATGATTCTATGGAAAATGATTCAAGGAAGAGAACCTTCATCCCCGACGATATGTATATTGGTAATTATGGGCTATGAAAATATAAATAGGCTAGAAAAGAAGAAAATTATATGCTTGAATACATATTTCAATAGGTACAATTCAAGAGACATGATCTCTAAGCGCTTGTTATTATAAAAAAAATGTGTTTCTATCTCTTAGTCATATGCTCATGATCAATTGGATCATGAGATGCCTTATGAAAATTCAACCTCATGGGAGGAGGTACAAGAAAGATTGAAACATAAATATCTAACTCTTTCACAAGGATCGAGCTTCAGGAACAAAATAAGAAAAAAGTTAAAATCATTAAACAAAATCTACATGAGTAGTTAAGAAATAAATAAGAAATAAATAAGAAGAAGAAAGAGAAAAAGTAGAAGTAGAAAAGGAAAAACTTGAAAGAGAGGAAAAATAAAAGCAGAAAACAACTAAGTTGGAGAGTAAAATTGAAGAAGAAAGAGAAGAATAAGAAATAAAATTAAAGTAAGAAGTGGATAAGGAAAATGGTCAGTGCTAAAAATGAGGAAGAAAGACAAGAAAAACAAGGTACCAATGAATATAAAGAGTGGCCTATATGTAACATCCCTCTCTTGCACGCACTAAGAGGACTTATTCTTTAAGGACACTTGCGTGCAAGTGATTCGGTTCATTATATGATTGGTTGTTTTGATAATGATTATGAGATGTTGTGAATCTGATGATATGTTATTTTTTCTAAGTTTTATATCGACACATTCTATTGACTAGTTTCTCTTGAGTGTGCAGGTCTCTGGACGTTAGAGGATGCCGATGGCGTCGATGGATCTCCTTGGACTCCAGATTGAGCCAGGGAGTGGAATGTTATGATTTGAATGTTCTTGATCTTACAGATGCGACATATGACTAGATATTATGATGTTGATTGTTATAGCCGATACATTTCATTGATGGATGCAGGCTAATGCTAGCTTGCTAACCAGACTCACATAGGAGTAAAGGGGTCATGCACAACAACTAGAGACTTAGAGGGAGAGGTGTGGCAACAAACCTACCATAGCTTACTAGCACTCTTGTCATGGCTTGAACTGTAGGTTAACGATCACCTAGTTTGAGAAGACCCACGATGTCGTGAGGGAAGACTATGGCAGTCTCTCATGATAATTCTAAGGGGCACACAATAAGGTAGGGTCTTTATTCCTTAGAGGCCCTTAGTATCCCACAAGGTCACCTGACGAAGTATTGACTTTAGGGTTTTGACGTCTACCAAATTCAATCAAGAGGCGAGTGCCACCCTTGGAGCATGTAGTGCGTCTTGAAGGGCACGTCGCCCAAATAAAACATAATGCATATGAGTGGCACCATTGAAGCACGTAGTGCGTCATGAAGGGCATGTAATGATTTTAGCTATGGTAAGTTAATAAACCTAGTACCTAGAAAAATATGCCTCCTTAGGACCGGGTCATCCTTAAAAATGAATGATGGTATGAGTAAAGTTAATAACAATTTTCCCCCTTTAAAACTGTCGCCAAGCCTAGTGAATTTAAAACCTAGGTTTAAGTAGAACATGTGATAAAAAAAAACACTAAATCGACATGTAACAAGAAGGGGGTAAATAAAATTCAAACATTAATAATTAAAGTAAAATTTTAATGAAGGATTAATTATTAAAAGGGGAAATTGTTGCTTATGTCTAAACCTACTAATTCTGAACTTAGATAAAAAGGGGAACTTATAGAAAAATGGAAACTTAAAGAAAAAGGGGAATGCCTAACATAGTAGGGAATCTAGTCTTTGGAACCTTCTAATTGTGAACGCAACTAAATTTTAAGAAAGACGTAAGTCATTTAAGAATTGTAAGGGAATAGAAGGGACACCGAGGAACGTTTTTAGGAATGCTTTTAAGTGGGTGAGGGAAATAGGCTAATTTAATTAATTAATTGATTGATTTTCTAGTGCAACTAGGGCATCGGGTGACATGTGTACGAGGGATGTTTTTCTTAATTAAATTTAATAAAAAGAATCTAATGAGGGTTTGGGAAACTAATCACTAAGAAAACTCTATACAAAGGATGACAGAGGAGGAGTATGGATCACGTCTGGTATGCGTAAGGTTACGCTGTCAGAATTTATCTTGACTGAAATATTTCTTATGAGAGTTGGGATACCTAGCTCGGATAATGAGTGGTAGCTCAACCTTGCGAGACGAGTTGGGAGATAACATTTTCTCGTATTGTGTGTGTGGCCCCTTTGCGGCTCGGGGGGATTTGGGGGAAGAAGAGTACCCCTAGCGTTGGCTAGGAGGTACCGGTGAGATCTCAGTGGTTGACAAGAAAGATATGGATGGAGCGCACGCGCGGGACAACGACTTCGAGTTCTTCGCCTTCGGGTTCAGTATGCATGTGTAAATTTGCATTGTATTTTAGTCAAATTTATGTATATGAATATTAATAATGATGAATATGGTAATGTATTATCGACACCTTAATTAGAATCTATTTGAGATAATTGTTGCAAGATATAAAAATTGTTTGTTAGTAAAAAGGATTTATGGTTGATTTCTTGATTATGCTCGCGACCTCTTTGGAGATCCTTTCATTTCCAGCTTGATCCCCTTCCTCTATCCATTTAATTTAACCATGCGTTTTTTGGGGCAGTTAACCATGCGTTTTTTGGCTTGATCCTCTCCGCGATATCCTTGCCAGTTTTCTCTGCATTTTTACTTGGGAAACAACCTTATCTTAGTAAGTATTATGGAAGTTGTACACTAGCTACCTGTCTTAAGATCAACATCTAATTGGAGAACCTGTGGAATAGCCTCATGTTTAAGATAGCCTTTAGTTTGATTCGTTTCAGAACCACGCATTAATTGATAATTTGTAAATGGCATGGGGCGGATTTTGTGGCTTTATCATTGTTGTTAATTGTTCTGAATAGCGCTTTCATTTACCCAATAGAATGGAAACAATTTATTATGGCAGAGATATAATTAAGGCAGGAAACGAATTAAATATTCTAGCTAATTGATAGTGTTGTGTTATGACAGAGAAATGGCATCAGTTTTAATAGTTTTAATTGATAGCGCTATTTAATTGTTTTGTATCAGTTTCAATAGTTTCATTTTAAAAGGTGATTATAACAGTTAGATTACAGTTAAATTATGATTAACCATTATAATAGTTTTATTAGTTTTGGCATCATCTTTAATAGTTCTATTTAATTGTGAATATAATAGTTATATAACAAATTGATTATGAGTAACAATTTTAATAGTTTAATTGTTTATGGCACTAGTTTAACTATTTATAGCATTGGTTTAACTGATTATGGCATTAGTTTTATGGTGATTTAATTATGATTATGGCCTTGGTTTAATTATGATCATGGCATTAGTTAGATTAATTGTTTTGCATTAGTTTTATTAGTTTAATTGGGATCAGTGTGATTATCACTTACAATAGTTTTAATTTCCTTTACAACAGAGAACTAATTAAGGATATGTAGAATTTCTTAATGTCATCAATGGAAACCTCTGGGCAAATTGTAATTATTAATTATAATTTTTTTATTCTTTATGATGTTGAAAGGGTTGTCTTATTTTAAGGAAGGAAGGGAAGTACTATCATAAGTTTTCATAGTAGCTGAGGTTGGATGCTTGAGCTTGAATGGCCCTAGGATGGTAAAATGTTATTGAGATACTTCTCGATTTTTGCAATTTAACCCTGTTTCGTGAGTAGATTTCCTTGCGCCTTGTTTGGATTGAGTGAATAAAGTGCTTTCATTTATTTTTGTTTAATGTGTGATAGTTCTAGTTGGTTTCGGGCAACATTGGATTTTATGTTGGGTGAAGGTTTAGAGTTAATTACATTGCGCTTGGGTTCCTAGTGCGCTTATTGCAATGTGGCGACATAATTCCTTGAAATATGATCATTGCATGCGTTGATCGATAAGTGCATATGATACCTGGCTTGGGTCATGCGCTTCCCAATGATGGTGTTGTTGTTCATTGTAATTGATGTTTTATACATGGTTCCATAATGTTTTAATGTGATTGGGTTCTTGCTCGCTATAAAGGGTCTAGTCACTTGTGTCATTGAAGCTGGTTGCATTTGGTTGATCTTGATGTTGTCAATAAGATTAGTCGTTTTTATTCCTCGCCTGATTGAATGTTCATATGTTTCCTTAGCTTCATTATGTGCTAGTATGCTAGGTCATTGCATTGTATGTTGTGTGATTTGTGTGCATTGTGTTCATTGTCAAGTTGTGATGCTCGATTGTATTATTGACTTTCTTGCCTTGCATTTAAAAAAACAATTGTACTTGTTTTGTGTCACATCTTTTCGTAACGGAGGGGGTCATTACATATGGTATCAGAGTCGGTTCGACCCACAACTTGGGATCACTGCTTCTATTGATTAGATACATGATTATAAAATGTCGCTAATTAAATTGGTTGTATTCATGCGGGTAATCAGGGTTAGAGGACACTGCAAAGCAGGCGACAGGGTGCTAGGGGAGGAGGCGCAACGCCCCCAGTAGCATCCACACCAAAGGGGTTTAACCCCCAGGGAGACAAACAGGTAGTCGGGGAGGATCGGATAGTTGTGGGTGATGTGGTTGGGTTGATGAGGTCCTTTCAGAGGATGTCCGAGGCACTGATCAATCGTTTGGATAGAGATGATGCCAGGGCGCTAGCACATCCTGAGGGTCCACCGCACGCCTCGATCGGTACTGGTAGCATTCACCGCGAACTTGAGAAGGTAAAATTTCTCGAGTTCTTTGGTGCCCCGGACGACGCAGCCGCCGATGCATGTTTGGATAATATGGCGATGTGCTTTGCACTTCGTGACTATACCTCCAACATGAACATCCGCATGGCGGTATTTCAACTGAAGGGGAGTGCTCTTCTATGGTGGAAGACGCTCTTGTTGCAATTGAACATGGTCGTCGAATATGTGTCATGGGAATTGTTCGAGGAATGGTTCCGAGAGAGGTATATGTCTTAGAAATTCATTGAGCTTCATCTCAACGAGTTCAATACCTTACGACATGGCCGTCGTATGGTGCCTGAGTACGAGGCCTGTTTTATGGAGCTGCTTCGGTATGCTCCCCACCTAAATACATAGAAACTTAAGGTGAACAAGTTCATGTATGGCCTTAATGTCAATGTTTGTGAAAAAGTGAGGATTCAGATGCCTCAAACCTTGCATGATGTTGTCCAGAAGACACTCATAGCAGAGGAGGAGCTCATCAATGGGGGTCAGTGTAGGACTTTGGCGAAACCAACAGGGCCAACGACATTTGGTGCGCAGCTTCATCAGAAACTAGTTAGGTATCCACCAGGGTATCGAGGCACTCCAAGAAGATCCACATTTACTGCACCTCGGCAACTAGTGCCTCAGCAACGGACTCCTTACAGAGGACCAAAACACCAACAACAATGTTGACTACAACAACAACCATTTAGGCCTGTTTAGCAGAACAGACCAAGGTTTCAGGATTTTGGGCCGTCAACTTTTACTTTAGGTATTAGGAGTACTGGACCAAAGACAGGTTGTTGGACATGTGGAGAACCACATTACTAGCATGACTGCCCGGTTGAGAGGACCAGAGCATATGGATCAAGCAGACCCACTACCGTGGGAGATCTGGGCAAGGCCCATCAGATTCATGCAACAATGAATAACCTCCAGGTGGAGCACTAATCGACTGTTCTCGAGATGTCAGGTACTGTCGCTAACCAGACCCTTAGTATTTTTATATATCCAAGTGCCACAAAGAGTTTTATTTCTAGTGCAACGCTAAAAAGAATTAAGGTAAAGGTAGTCGAACATGACAAGTTTAGATTTGTAGAAATTGATTTGGGATATAAACAGAAGGTTGGAGGGAAGGTTACGAGCTGTATCCTTAACCTAGGATATTTTGTCACTAGGGCCAACCTGTATGTCACGATATTAGGGTCTTATGATGTTGTGATCGGTATGGATTAGTTGGAAATGCATGACGCGATACTCAACTATAAGACAAAACAATTCAACTTGGTCAATGATGAGGGCCAGAGATGCGTGATTGTAAGTAGGAACTAGGGAGTCTCCCTAAGGTTCATCTCTTCCCTACAGCTATGGAAGAGCATGCGCAAGGGATGAAATATATATGTGATCATTGCGTAAAATGAAAAGGGCATGGTGGAAGGACTAGAAAACCTTCCAGTAGTACGAGAGTTTACGGATGTCTTACCAGAGGAGTTGCCAGGATTTCCACCTGAGATGGAGTTGGAATTTACCATTGACATAAAACCTGGAGCTAAGCCGATAGAAAGAACGTCTTATCGAGTGTCGGCCCTAGAGTTACAGGAGTTGAAAATGCAACTGAAGGAGTTGCTGGATCTAGGACTTATACGTCCAAGTGTGTCACCGTGGGGTGCGCCTGTGATTTTTATACTAAAGAAGGATGGGTTGTGGAGACTCTGCATTGACTACCATCAATTGAACAAGGAAATGATGAAGAATTAGTAGTTGTTGCACGGGATTGACGATCTATTTAATTAGATGAAAGGCACGACAATGTTTTCGAAGATCGACTTGAGATCAGGGTATCACCAGTTACGTATCAAGGAGGATGACATCCCTAAGACTCCCTTTAAGATGAGGTTTGGAAATTACGATTTTATTGTCTTACTATTTGGATTGACAAACGCCCCAGGGGTATTTATGATTTTGATTAACGGGGTGTTCCATGAATACTTGGACAAGTTCGTCCAAGTATTCACTTACGATATTTTTATATATTCTCGGACGATGGAGGAGCATGACGAACACTTGCACCAGGTACTACAGTGTCTACAAGAGAAAACATTGTTTGGGAAGCTATTGAAAGGCTCATTTTATCAATCGAAGATTCATTACTTAGGGCATTTCATCTCTGACAAAGGTATCGTTGTGGATCCAAAAAAGGTAGAGGCTATTATGTAATGGCATGTGTCGTGGAATTTCGTAGAAGTGTGTAACTTCGTGGGTTTAGCAGGATACTATCGACGATTCGTCGAGGGTTTTTCGAAGATAACAAATCTCATTATGGAATTGCAGAGGAAGAACAAGAAGTTTGTTTGGACCAAGAAATGCGTAGAAGCATTTAGGAGGCTCAAGGAGATGTTGAACACAACATCGATACTAAAGGTCCCTGATATGGATGAGGACATCTTGGTATGAACTAACACATCCAAGGAAGGCTTAGGTAGAGTCTTGATACAATATGGTCGAGTGATCACTTACATCTCGAGAAAGATAAGAAGGCATGATGAGAACTATGTGACGCATGATTTGGAGTTGTTAGCCATTGTATATGCCTTGAGAGTTTGAAGACACTACCTAATCGGACAGAAATTCGAACTAAAAACAGGCTACTGTGGTCTACAACACATTTTCACATAAAGTGACTTGAACGCGCGACAAAGGCATTGGTCAGAATTGTTTAGAGAGTACAATTTTGAGATTACTTACATAAAAGGAATACTGAATAGACGGGTTGATGCATTGAGTCGGAGACCACGCATATTTTCAGTGATTCCTCTTCAAATGAATCTATGTGAAAATATTCTAACTTTACAGCGTGCCGATGACTTGTACAAAGAGGTCCAGGATTTTATCAGACAAAACACAATGATGGTACCAAAATTTGAGGGATTTACTGTGGCAATGATGGATTATTGAGATTTAATAATCGGATTTACGTACTACCCAACGACGAGTTGAGGAGTTTGATCCTAAACGAGGCTCATAGAGCATTATACATGGATCATCCAGGAGTCACGAAGATGAGGGAAGATCTTAAACCCTTATTCTTCTGGAAAGGAATGAAGGCGAACATATTCAACTACGTGGCAAGATGTCTAGAATGTCATCAAGTGAAGGCTGAACAAAGACATCCGACATGATTACTACAGCCACACGCTATTACGAAATCGAAATGGGAGGTCATTTCGATGGATTTCATTGTTGGATTTTCAGTAACGGCAAGAAGACACGACTTGAATTTTGTAATAGTCAACACTCTAACGAAAAGTGTTCATTTTATTCCTGTGCGTATGATGTATTTGTCACCTGACATAGCTAGAGTTTTCATGAGAGAGATAGTGAGGCTACATGGCGTGCCTAAGAGGATTATATATAATCGAGGATCAATGTTTACAAGACAATTTTGGACTAGTCTCCAAGAGGCCTTGGGAACCCAACTTAACTTCAGTACCGTGTATCACCCGGAGACAGACGGGCAGACGAAATGAACAAACCAAATCTTGGAGGATATGTTGCATATGTACGTGATGGACCAACAAAATCGTTGGGAGTAATTATTTCCACTGGTAGAATTTGCATATAACAACTCAAAGCACCATTAAGATGGCGCCATTCAAGTTTCTTTACCGACAACCATGTCAAATGCCTTTGATATGGGATCGTCTTGAGGATAGGGTCTTGGTGGGACCAGAAGAGATCAAAGATATGGAATATCAAATGAAAACAATAAGACAAAGGGTCAAGGATGCACATGATCAATAGAAGAGTTATGCCAATGCGCATCGCGTCGACCGTAGTTATGAAGTTGGCGATCGAGTCTTTTTGCGGCTGAAACGACACAAGAGTTTGATCAAGTTTGGAAATGGTGCTAAACTCTCTCCTAGGTTTGTGGGACCCTTCGAGGTTGTGGAATTGAAGGGGGGCATATCCTATCGAGTAGCCTTGTCTAAATCTTTGAGGCGTATGCACGAAGTTTTTCACATATCTGTTTTGAGACATTATGTTAGTGATCCTACACATGTGATTGACATGAGTTCCTTGTAGGTATCAGATGAGGGTGAGTTCATGGAAGAGCCCATCCGCATTATGGACCATCAAATTCAACAGCTATGGAGTCAAACAGTAGATTAGGTCAAGGTCCAGTGGGACAACTATAGTCCACACTTGACGACCTTGGAGGATGCATATGATATGCGTTAGAAGTTTCCATTTTTGTTTGATATTTAGACATATTGGTATTGTTAGACACTTTATTGTGGCACTCATATACTGTGAAACTCCGGGGTGAAGTTTAAAGCAAAAGGGAGTGTATGTAACATCCCTCTCTTGCATGCACTAAGAAGACTTATTCTTTGAGGACACTTGCGTGCAAGTGATCTGGTTCATTATATGATTAGTTGTTTTGATTATGATTATGACATGTCGTGGATCTGATGATATTTTTTTTTTCTATATTTTATATTGACGGGTGCTATTGATTGGTTTCTCCTGAGTGTGCAGGACTTCGGATGTTAGAGGATACATATGGCATCGATGGATCTCCTTGGAATCCTGATTGCGTCGAGGAGTGGACTGTTATGGTTTGACTGTTCTTGATATTACAGATGTGACATATGACTAGATATTATGATGTTGATTATTATAGATGACACATTTCATTGATGGATGCAGGCTGACGGTAGCTTGCTAACCAGACTCACATAGGAGAAAAGGGGTCACACACGAAAACTAGAGACTTTGAGGGAGAGGTGTGACAACAACATTTCCACAACCTACTAGCACTTTTGTTGTGGCTCGAACTATAGGTTAACGATTACCTAGTTCGAGAAGACCCACAATGGTATGAGGGGAGACTGTGACATTCGCTCACGATGATTCTAAGGGGTGCGCAATAAGGCAAAGTCCTTATTCCTTAAAGGCCCTTAGTCTCCCACAAGGTCACCTGATGGAGTATTGACTTCAGAGGTTTGACGTCTGCCAAATTCAGTCAAGAGGCGAGCGACACCCTTGCAACACTTAGTGTGTCTTGAAGGGAACGTCGTGCAAATAAACCAAAATGTAGATGAGTGACAGCCTTGGAGCATGTAGTGTGTCCTGGAGGGCACGTCGTGATTTTAGCTATGGTAAGTTAATAAACCTAGTACCTATAAAACTATGCCTCCTTAGGATCGAGTTAGCATTAAAAATGAATGATGGTATGAGTAAAGTTAATAACAATTTTTTCCCTTAAAAACTATCGCCAAGCCTAGTGAATTTAACACCTAGGTCTAAGTAGAACATGTGATAAAAAACAAAACTAAAAGGACATGTAACAAGAAGGGGGTAAAGAAAATTCAAACATTAATAATTAAAGTAAAATTTTAATGAAATATTAATTATTAAAAGGAGAAATTGTTTCTTATGTCTAAACCTATCAATGCCGAACTTAGATAAAAAGGGGAATTTAAAGAAAAAGGGAAACTTAAAGAAAAAGGGGGATGCTTAACATAGTAACATAGTAGAGAATCTAGACTTTGGAACCTTCTAATTGTGAACTCAACTAAGTTTTAAGAAAGACATAAGTCATTTAAGAATTGTAATGGAATAAAAGGGACACTGATGAGTGTTTTTAGGAACGCTTTTAGGTGGGTGAGGGAAATAGACTAATTTAATTAATTAATTAATTGATTTTCTGGTGCAACTAGGGGATCAGGTGACATGTGTACGAGGGAGGTTTTTCCTAATTAAATTTAATAAAAAGAGTCTAATGAGGTTTTGGGAAACTAATCACTAAGAAAATTCTATAAAAAGGATGATGGAGGAGGAATATGGATCATGTCTAGTATGTGTAAGGTTATGCTGCTAGAATTTATCTTGACTGAAATTTTTCTTGTGGGAGTTCGAATACCCAGCTCGGATAACAAGCGGTAGCTCGACCTTGCGAGGCGAGCTGGGAGCTAGCATTCTCAGGTATTGTGTGCGTGGCCCCTTTGCGGCTTGGGGGGTTCAGCGGGAAGAAGATTACCCCTAGCATTGGCTGAGAGGTACTGGTGAGGTCTTAGTGGTTGGCAAGAGGGAGCTGAACGGAGCACACAGCGCACACACAGGACAACGACTTCGAGTTCTTCGCCTTCAAGTTTGGTACGAATGTGTAAATTTGCATTGTAGTTTAGTCAAATTATATATATATGAATATTAATAATGATGAATATGGTATGTATTACCGACACCTTAATTGGAATCTATTTGAGATAATTGCTGTAAGAAATAAAAACTGTTCAATTAGTAAGAAGGATTAAAACTGTTCAATTAGTAAGAAGGATTTATGGTTGATTGCTTGATTACAATTGCTGCCTCTCTAGAGATCCTTCTGTTTCCAGCCTGATCCCCTTCCTCTATCCATTTAATTTGGTCTGTGTGGATTTTTGTTAGTTGCGTTTTTTTTATATCCCTTATGCCTTGAAACTGAGACAAATCCAGCGCTAAGCTTTAACCCAAGCTCCACACTTCACCATATATTTTACAAAACTCAATCTAAATCAGACCGAGCATTAATGAGTGGCCTAACTAAAGAACTCTTGAAGATGTTTTATATTCTGAAATATTTAACGAAATCCTAATGCGTCTGTGCTCCAAGGCTAGTTATATCTTTTGGTTGGGCAAATGGTCGTTCCCAGATTAATGGGATCTCTTCGGTTTGGAAAAATGTCTCTTGGTAGGAAGAGACGTAGATACCCTGAGATCTGCCCACTGTTTTGGAGGTCGCTTCCGACCCTTCCGTCAACCAGTCGTCCATAACCCTCACCACGCCGAACTGAGTAAAGGAAGAGTCTGTGGTGGGAGCAGACGCCACCTCCACGGCCTTAACATTTTTTCCCGACACTATATCGTGAAAATAGAAAAGAAGGTAACTTATTTTCTCCTCCCTCATCTGATGTCGTTCAAATATTGATAATGCTACCCAGAATAACAAAGTAGCTGCACCCACTGCAACTGCGGTATTGTTAATGTTTGAACATGCATTACCAATGAGCTTGCCCATCTTGATCTCAAGATATAGATCTATTGGTGCATATCAAATATATTAATATTGATAGAATCGCAAGATTAGATTGGGCAGCAAAGGAAGAAAAAAAGTTTTTCTGTTGAGTACACTCGCGTAGAATACATATCTGCCCTTTCATAAATTAATATAAATATATAGAGAATTATGCGAATTAACATTTGTGAAGGTAAAAGTGTGCATAAAGGAAAACCAAACGTATGAATATGAAGGCGAAATCATCTATAGTTCTTGTGTCTCTATCTCCACAACTTTCCAAGCAAAGATTATTTACAGTGATGAGACTTCACGTACACTACACTCTCTGAATGAAAATCGTTTTCATTTCTTGCAGATAGACGAGAGACGCTGTCCAGAGTAGGATTGGAAGATATGAAAAACACTTCCCTTCCTCTTTAAGATGGGAAATGCGAATTCTTCAGCAATTTATTTCTTAAGGAAGACATGTAAAACACTCCTCTTGTTTGTTAAGATTTGGAAAAATTGAATTCTTAAGAAGGAAGGTAGGGAGAGAGTCATCTGCGCCGGTTTTCCCGTTCTCGGCGAAAATTAAATACCCTTACAAATTATACGATTCTAACTAATATAATATGTTACTTCAGAATTGTGGATAAAATTTTGAGAGGGTTATAACTTTCGCTCCCTCGATTAACTAGTTTTTTTATTAATTTATAGATACAAACTTTATGTGCTCTTTTTTGAAATTTGAAATTTGTTTTTAATTTTCATCAAAAGACTTATGTAAATGGTATAAATGATTCTTTTGACTGAACTATAAAGAAAAATTGTTTTTATTTCTTATAATAACTTTTTAAGAATATACATTTAACAAATATTATGTAATATTATACATTAAACCGATAAGACCCTATGATTAATCTTAAAAAACATGAAATTAACCAATGAGACCCATCTTCAAGGAAACTAATGCCCTTATAGTTTCTCA
This sequence comes from Picea engelmannii, assembly GCA_009831015.1. Classification (NCBI taxonomy): domain Eukaryota; kingdom Viridiplantae; phylum Streptophyta; class Pinopsida; order Pinales; family Pinaceae; genus Picea; species Picea engelmannii. The sequence continues at coordinate 323,775 of ML783272.1, read as the reverse complement.
AACAGTTTTTCTAGGATGGGGGTATTTATAGGAAGTTTAGTGAAGAATATTATCCACACATAGTCTTACCAAGTGATCTAGCTATTGAAAAATTTTTGATGACTTTGTGTCTCTAACATAAGAAGGTTTCATTTGCACATTATAGATAAAAAAACATTTGTAATGTCATGTTATGAAATTATAGAATGAGTTATAATGCATATTGATACAGAGAACAAGAAAATTGTTAGAGATGAAGGAAGATGAATTGATTAAAATTGTTAAAGATGAAGGAATATGAATTGATTTCTTTTAATCTTTCGAGTTATAGAAATACTATAGACTACATCAACCCAAGAAATACTTGATAATTGATTTTGTAGAGAAATTCCACCAAGATAATGGTATCAAGAAAATCTTGGTACAATGGTGAGTAGAATCTAATATATCTTTTGATAAAAGTGATGGGGTATATACAATGACCAATTTAAGAGAACCCTACATCCATGAAATGGTTTTAATGCGAATATTATACGGTGAAGCCAACTATTTTCATTTGAATAAAAGAAGCTAGCTACTGAAATTGTTTCCACGTTCTATATGGCTTCTTACCTATTAGATATTATTTTTGCAAGTAATTCCTTTCAATGTTTAAATTGGAGATGTAACATAGATGGATGTCCAACCAATGTATATTGTCAAATATTATGAGAATTTAAATATAAAAGAAACTATGCTCAATTGTGTGATTTCTTTTGAGCCCCTCTACACAAGTTAATTTTCTACGAGAAATACTCAAGTTTGAATGAAGAATCCATGAATTGGATAAGAAACATTTCCATTTGGTATTTAAAACAAGATCAAACTTATTTGATAATTTATGGTGTTACTACTCCCCTCATTTGTTGCTCAAGTATGTGCCAAACATACTAGTGCTCAGATAAATAGCATATCAAACTATTCTTTTAGGCTTTAATGATTCTATGGAAAATAATTCAAGGAAGAGAACCTTCATCTCCTACGATATGTATATTGGTCAGTATGGGCTATGCAAATATAAATAGGCCATAAAAGAAGCCAATTACATGCTTGAATACATATTTCATTAGGTACAATTCAAGAGACATGATCTTGAAGGGCTTGTTGTTATAAAAAAAATGGATTTCTATCTCTTAGTCATATGCTCATGAGCAATTGGATCATAAAATACCTTATGAAAATTCAACCTCATGGGAGGAGGTAAAAGAAATATTGAAACCTAAAGATCTAACTCCTTCACAAGGATCAAGCTTGAGGAATAGACTAAGAATCAAGCTTGAGGAACAGACTAAGAAAGAAGTGAAAATCATTAAACAAAATCTACTTGTGGTTGAGTAGTTAAGAAATAAATAAGAAGAAGAAAGAGAAAAAGTAGAAGTAGAAAAGGTAAAACTTGAAAGAGAGGAAACATAAAAGAAGAAAACAACTAAGTTGGAGAATAAACTTGAAGAAGAAAGAGAAGAATAAGAAAGAAAATTTAAGTAAGAAGTGGATAAGGAAGATGACCAATTAACTTTTTTATCTTTTTAGCTCGGAAGATACTCCACATGTGTGTCTTGTATTTGGAAGTTACTTGTACCTACACTACTAGACACTAGACATTGTAATGGGTTTTTATAAAGTTGTGATAAAGTGGTTCTTTTATTAAAGTGACTTTTTAATAAAGTGTACCTTCTAATATTAAAGTGACTTTATCTCATAAAGTGCACTTATGCTATAAAGTGAAGATGTACTTTAATATTTTAAGGTGATTCATTTTGGAGGGAATGAATCATGACCCTTGATATTGTAAAGGCAAGACTAGATCTTGGCCATTAGATCTAGGGTTGGAGAAGGCGAACAATCACTTTTAGATTATAAGAGAATGCATCGGGTAGTGTGAAAGAGACATTGAGAGAGTTTTTGAGAGATTTTTGAGATAGCTTGAGAGAGGAAAGTGAGGGAAGCAAGGAGGGTGAATTTTCCAAGAGAGAATGGGCAGTTTTCCCAAGAAATTTATGAAGTGAAGACTGTTGTAGCTGTTGGATGAAAAACAGGTACGTACTATACATTTTGTACAATCCGTACAACAGGCTAGGAGGGCATGAAAATTGAGGCGACATTGCTGCACAAAAATCGAGTCATCTTTTTCAGTGTTTTCTGTTCATGAAGAGAATGATTCTGGTGTTGTCTGTATAGTACATATTCTCCACTATTTTTGGGTGTTGTTCAACTAGGATGTACAGGTCGTACATCCATTTCTGGGATCATTTTCCAAGGAAAAAATTTGGGATAGTTTTGGATGTTGTAAGTTATTTTTCTCTTGGCTGGAAATTGTATTGTTGCAGTTGATATGTACTTTCCTGAAGCTATATAAATCTCTCTCTCTCATTGGGTTTTCCCACATTTGGGTTCTCCCTCACATTGCCTAATTTTATGATTTTTTCTAAGTTGAATGGTTGTTGTTCATTGTGTTTATTCCATTGCAAAATTACTTAGCAATGTATATTTCTGCTTATGGTAATTTCTAAATGTGGGTTTTAGAAATTTCAGAGTTCATACAAGACAATTATATGTAGGTTTCTAAGTGTATGATAGAATTATTTACTTGTTGATTTTTTCATTTAAATTTCTACATGGTATTAGAGCTTCAGCTATGAGTGACAATGAGTAGTGAGATTTTTGGGCAAGTTTGAAGGGGGAAATCTGTTGTTTTTTTTTTCCTTCGAACATTGACAGGGAATATGGTTGCATGCATTATATTTGAGGATCGGTTGGATGGAATTTCCAACTATTTACAGTGGAAGGTTCATATATTAGTTGTTCTCAAGGAGAACAAGATTTGGAACTATGTCAATTTTGTTGTTGTGGCTCCCAGAATAGTTCCCGTTGCTTTCGATTTGCATGAATTAAAGGAGGCCAAAGCTCAGAGGATTATTCTGGATGGGATGAAGGACCACCTTATTCCACACTTGGCTGAGAAGAAGACAACCAAAGAGATGTGGGATTCTCTTAAGAACCTATTTGAGGTGAAGAATGAAAACCGAAAGATGGCCTTGAAGGATAAATTCCATGATACCAAGATGGGTAAGGGGGAGAATGTGTCTTCTTATATTACCTAGGTATCTCAAGTGAAAGATAAGTTGGCTGCAATTGGGGAGATCATATAAGATTTACAGTTGGCGAGAATAGCCTTGAAAGGCTTCACCAAGGAATGGAAAGTCTTCGTGAATTGTGTGGTGGGTCATGAGCATATTCCATATTGGAGTAGACTATGGGACGATTTCACTCAGGAGGAGATCTAGGAAGGATATCATAGTAGTGTTCAAAAGGAAGACATGATTGAGGAGGATGTTTCTCTTGTTGCTAAGGGAAAGGGGAATAAGAAAGGAAATTTCGGGAGGGACTTGAGTAAAGTCATATGTTATTGTTGTAACCAGTTGGGGCACCTTTCTTCTTAGTGTCCCGAGAGGAAGAAGAAGAAGGAACATGAGGGGTCTGATACAACTACTACAACAATGAAGGAGGAATTTTCTTCCAAGTTTGATAATGAATTTTCTTTGGTTACTCTAGTATCCAGTGCCGGTAGTGGAGGATTTGGGGGTGATTTCAGATGGATTGTTGACAGTGAAGCCTCTTGTCACATGAAAATAATATAGAGAGTATTCCTTATTATCATAAAGACAGGTCTTAATCAACTGGTGGAGAGTGAAGGAGGTATGGCATGAGATGTATGTGGATTTGGAAGGGTTATATTATGACTCGAGTATGGAGGATTCCTGGAGCTTGATGGAGTTCTATTTATTCCAGGGTTGAGGGTTAAATTTCTCTTAGTCTCAGCCTTGGTGAATGTTGGATATTGTACATTGTTCAAGAGAGGAAATGTATTTATTTACAGGGAGGGAGCAGACCTGGTGGAACCATAGTTGATTAGTGATTTCGTGGACATGTTGTACATGTTGTGAGGACAACCTTCGGGATATGATTCGTCGTCAGATGAGGAGCATGAGGCTCCTAAGATTGCAGTGGGCCCAAGGATTTAGTCTTGAATTCTGAGAGAAGAGAGGGAGTCTCTTCTAAGCACTGGTAGGAGGCTCAGTTGGTGTGATCGAACTGGTGCTTAGGGTGGAGTGGATTATCCTAGGGGCTTAGGGTTCAGAATACTTGTCAAGAGGATGTCTTCTGGTTTGAGTTATGTGCAGGTGTTGAGGATGGCTCCAGGTTCAGAGGGATCTCCTACAGAGTACAGTGTGATGGTAGTGTATGATGGCGATGGAAGCGGGTACATCACTCAGTAAGAGGGAGTGTTAGAAACTTAGATTTTTAACTCGGGAGGTACTTCACATGTGTCTCTTGTATGCAAAAGTTACCTTGTACCTACACTACTAAACACTTGACTTTGTAATGGGTTTTTATAAATTTGTGATAAAGTGGTTCTTTTATTAAAGTGACCTTTTAATAAAGTGTACCTTCTAATATTAAAGTGACTTTATCTCATAAAGTGCACTTATGTTATAAACTGAAATGTACTTTAATATTTTAAAGTGTTTTTTTTTTAGGGAATGAATCATGACCCTTGATCTTGTAAAGGCAAGATTAAATATTGGCCATTAGATATAGGGTTGGAGAAGGTGAAGGGACACTTTCAGATTGTATGAAAATTCATTGGGTAGTGCGAAAGACACATTTTGAGATTTCTGAGATAGCTTGAGAGAGGAAAGTGAGGGAAGCAAGGAGGGCGCATTTCCAAAGAGAGTGTGTGCATGTTTCCCAAAAAATTTATGAAGTGAAGACTGTTGTAGTTGTTGGCTGAAAAAGAGGGTCATACTATACAGTCCGTACAACAGGCTCAGATGGCACAAAAATTGAGGCAACATTACTACACAGAAATCGAGGCAGTTTTTTCAGTGTTTTTTGTTGGTGAAGAGGAAAGTTCTATTGTTTTCCATACAGTAAGAATTTGGCACTATTTTTGGGTGCTATTTAGCTGGTTCATATAGGTTGTACAACCATTTATGGGCATGTTTTCCAAGGAAAACATTTAGGACAATTTTGGGTGTTATAAGGTATTTTTCTCTTGGTTGGAAATTGTATTGTTGTTTCTTATATGTACTTTCCTGAAGATATATAAATCTCTCTCTCTCATTGAGTTTCCCCACATTGGGGTTTTCCCTGGCATTACCTAAATTTCTAAGTTTTTCTGAGTTGAATGGTTGTTGTTAATTGTGTTTATTCCTATACAAAATTACTTAGCAATGTGTATTTTTGCTTATGTTAATTTTTGAATGTGGTTTTTAGACATTTCAGATTTCATACAAGACAAGTATCTCTAGGTTCCTAAGTGCATGAAAAAATTATTTACTTGTTGATTTTTTCATTTAAATTTCTACCAAAAATGAGGAAGAAAGGCATGAACAACAAGGTACCAATAAATATAAAGAGTGGCCTATGCAATACCAGACTCAAACTGGTCAACCTCCTATTGAAAAATTAATTGATTTAACTATGGAACATCTAGCCATCCAAAAATAAAGTACATCAACAATGAAATATATTAAAGGTAAAGACATTGCAATAAAACAAGTAGCTACCCTAGTATCTTAAGAAAATATCTTGTCTTGGCGAGAGAAAAATATACTTGATGATCTGGATTGGATCGTTATATTATTTTTCATCTATCTCACTTTTTGGTGGAAAAATTGGAGGAATCAACTTCCAAGGCCATTTCGGTGGCGGGTCAAAATTTGGAAATTTGGATCAAAAATTTTCCTAAAATATTCTAAAGCCATGTTAAGGAATCAAATGATACTTTGTTTTGTCGAAATATTACTACGGAGGAATATTTTATATTCTACACATTGATACCTTTCCAACAATGCAAGAATCGCCTCAATCAGAGTTTACATGCAAACGTTATGCCTCCACAAGTTGACCTACCTTATTGATCACCATGGTGTGAGTGGATGCCATGTCATCCTTCATCACTTAGAAATGTGGGGCTAGGCACATTGTGTATTTTCTAATAAAATTATCCAGAAGTTCCAAAAACTTATCACAATTGACAATTGAGGAATTCAAAAACCTACCCCTAGATGGCTATCGGGCTATGTTAAATACCAGGCCACTAGGAGGAGAAGGGATTCCATTCTATGTTATTGTATTTTTTTCCATAGTGGATAAAAGAAACTGGGAGTGGGAAATTAGAGAGAATAACAAAGGGGGTTAATTTTTTGTACCAGTGTAATATACCACAGGTCTTAGGTAACTCCATAGAGAGTTCCTTCTCCTTTGTACTTACATTATTTCCATACTAGAGAAAAGAGAGAAGAGTAGCCTCACCTTCAAGCTAGACTTTCTCTTGTAAGGGTTTCTGAGAAAAAATATTGTTTTAATTTGTGGATGGTGTGTGATTTTGTTTTACCACTCTCTATTTTCCGATTTATATCTATTTCATGCATATGCAAAAAATTAGTAACTAAATATTCTAAAATCTAAAGGAATTTAAACTTCGTAGTGTATATTCCAGTTTCATTTATCAGATATGTTGTGATGACCAATTACAATCACATGTATACATATATATTTACCTTGGAAACCCAAACTAGGAAAGATACCAACCTGTTTAGAGGCACACCTCTAATTATTATTCATCCTCATCCTCCAAGTTCATTGTTTACAATACAATATATATAGGATCTTGCCGTATCCAAAACCCCTAATCCATTGACCTGGATTAGACTACGACCCTAATTCCTTAACCATAATTAGAAAACCATGGACTAAAATACCATGCACCAGTAAACCACCAAAGGAAAAATGCTTCCCCCTCCAAAGGAGAAAAACCGTCCAAACAATTTGCGAATAAACCCCCAAAATTGTTTTCTTAGTGGATACACCCCCGAGAACCCCAATAGGGGTACTTACAATCATGCAAATAATATAACATATACCCAACATACAGAACCTCCCCAAACAATTTTTCTGCTCTTTATTTATAGCAAATGGTGGAAGCCAAATTTGTTTACATCAATGCACCTAAATTGTACAAATGCATTGATGAAATCACTAACATAACACCCAAGTGCTTAACTAATAAAGCACACTAATAATTGTTATTAATATAAAATGCTAAAAAAATAAATTTTATTCAAAAGTAAATAAAATGCATATCGTTGCTCCACGATAATATAACAAAACTGATGCACATATAAAGGATGCATCGAGTCGGGTTAGAAAAATTTGTTATTCAATAAAAAAATTTAATTTAAAAAAAAAAAAAAAAAAAAACTTTTTTGGTGGGCTTAAAAAACCCAACTTCCTCGATGCATATACAATAATGGTGCACCAAATATTACTATAGCCTCATGTTTCTTTAATATATATCCAAAATCCAACCGGTTCGTTACACATACTACCATGCACCAATGCATCATACTTTATGGTGCACCGCAATACCGTAAAAAAAACATACCAATTCATTTCGATACTACACAATGCACCAATGCATATAGTTGTCAGGTGCACCATGATAAGGTAAAATAAAAATAAAAATTACCCAACCAAATTTAATTATTATATTTTTTTTCTTCTTCTAAACACTCACATAAGAAGTGGTGCTCGATCACCTTCTATGTCCACCCTGTTTGCAGTGCTCTACAATGTTTATTCATAGGTTCGATAACCTCACTGGTAGATTACATAGTTTTTCTAATTTTGGAAAATAGTGCACATTGTGATACCCCATAACTTGGATTTTTAATTATTATTTCTATAATTTTTTTTAATTTAGAATTTTAATTATTATTTCCAAAAAGACAGTTTGGTCGATTGAAAAAAATTGAATTGTAAAATCTTATTATTTTATGAAAATAAACACATGTGGAAAAAGGGGCACACATTGAAGAAACTGTTAAAGAGGGAGTTAGGAATCCAAAGGGGTTGGCCAAGTGGCAATAGACTTATACAAGTTGTGGAGTTAACTTAACTTCAAAAAGACGCATTCTAGATTTATAGGAGAATCTGTGAACATGTGTAAAGTTGAATCTGACAGGTGGTTAGTGGGAAGGAGGCTCAAGACAAGTTTCACAAGTCCTAGGAAAAAAAAAGTCATCACAAGAGAGTGGCACATCATATCTAAAAGGTGAATTTGATAGCTTGAGAAAGGCTACACGCAAACCAACTTTACATAGTAAAATTTTACAAAGATTACACACAACAACTAGAGCTCAGAATTCTGCAAATGGCCATAGAGGAATCCCCTTGGATTCCAAACTTAGCTCGGGGGTGATAGAGGTGACAGAGACTCTAGTCTAAGGTTGGGAAGAACAGGGTATTCAATGTGTGGTTTCCCCAAAGTGCCATATTTTATTTCCTGTTATGAATATGTTGATTTAAATATTACCATGTTTTTATTTGTATATTATTGTCGCTAAATTATGTGGTATAAATAATTGATAACAATATTAGAAATCAATTCTTGTTATACGAGATGTCAATGAATATCATAATTTTAGGTAGAAAATTTTGGAAATAAAGTTAATAGCTATTTTGATCCTATATCTATGAACATAATCATACTATCAATAGTAAAGAAACGAAACTCGTAGGAAAACCCTAGTTAATAAACTAGAGTTTTATTCATATAAGAGACTTGTATGGAAGAGAATAAAGTTTCAACAAATACAATGTATACAAATAGAAAGGAATCGACACAGATTAGGAATTTGTTACAGAGTTAAACACTCTGCATATATCTGAAAGGAAAATCATTACAGAGTTAAACATTATGCATATATTCAAAAGGAAAATCATTACAAAGTTAACAAAATATACTATGCATATATCCAAAAGGAAAATAATTACAGAGTTAAAAAAATACAGTATGCATATATTCAAAATAATTTTTTTTCAGAGTTTAAACAAAATACACTATGTATTTATTCGAAAGGAAATCATTACATTGTATAGAAGATAACGAATGATGATCGTTTATGTCCAACAAGGGAAATAACAGTAAAGAAACCAGGGTTATAAATGATAATTGTATATCAATAACAAAATATTACAAATCATAAGATGCATAGGCATCAATCCTGAGTTACAAATTTTCATGAATATACAAATTATTTGGTCAATTAGATTTAACAATAGATCAGTCCTAAACTGTGGTTCCAAACTCAAAGGTAGTTAAGGAATGGAACTCGAATACCTTTCTAAGCAAATTTATTCTTGAATATCGATGGTACTAACCTCCTCGACACCTGTATATCAAACAACAAACAATTTAGGATGTGGTACACAGTTAATTAGGAAACAAAAGTATATAAACAAATAAAAGACTAACTTACCATGGATTTACCAAATGTCCTTATATCTTTGTTTGTCACTTGAACTGCAATGAATGTACAGGGAGTCGAATGGATGATGGGTATTGTCACAAGAAATATGTAGGGCCCATCATTAGTCAATTAACCAAGAATAAATGTATCAAGGCTTATGAAAAATATTACAAAATAAACTAGAGAACAATTATGACTCTATGAGAAACTCGGTGCTCTATTTAACTTGAGTCCTAAATAGGTTCAAATCACATAAATGATTTGAACAATTTATTCAGACCACAAACTTTCAAAGAATAATGAGTCCAAGGGTAAGACCCTTCAGACAAGAATATAATCGAAAGAGAAATATTACCACGACCAAAATATAACACTAAGAATTATATAATAGAATTACGCAACGAGTAAGAAGTTCTCTATGGAAAATATTGCAGAAACATTTAGACAATGATGGAGAAACAACATTTACCCACCACTGTGAGCTAATGGCTCAGATAATAAAAAATTACGGAGAAACAAAACAAGTAAATAGGTTGTTAAATCTCTTACCAGCATAGGGATGACACAACAATACAAAATCCAGCAATGCTATGAATGCCTAGAAATTGCACAGATAAATCACTTGATGCCTTGAAAACCTCTCAGATTAAAATGTAGAATAGAGAAAAAAAAAATGTGAAGTGTGAAATGAGCCAAACTAGGGAAAGGTTGGAAGTTTTAAGGCTCTGAAAAAAAACCTAACACTTGGAAACATGATGACCCTACGCGTGTACATACTCAAGATAAATGCCGAGAAAAACTTGTCTCAAAATGGTAACCACAGGTGCTACATGCAACAACATATGTGTTAACACATATTATTGTAAGGGGGGTTGTTTTCCCTAAGGAAGTGGCACCTTGGTCAAAATGAGAGAAAAGGGGGCTTAGAAAGCCACAAATGGCATTAATCCTAAGTCGGGGGGTTGCTTTGATATTTTGGTCACCACGCAGTCCCAGTCATCTCATCAGCTCCCTATCATCAACGCCCACGTCTGCCTGCCAAGTCCTCCCTGAAAGCGTCCAGCAAATCTCCAGATGGTGAAGTTCATAGTGCAGCTCGTCCTGATCCCGATGTAGACAGTTCATGAAAGTGAGGTGCCAATTGAGACATCGTCTCACCGCATAAATGGAAATCCAGAAAGGACTGGCAGAGAAGAGCTTGCGTCTGATAGGGGAAGGCATGCGCAAATGAGACTGCATGTGTAGTTTGAATAAGAAAACACAAACATATGGCATTGGACGAGAAGCTCGAGAACGCCTCTGTTGGGTGAATTTTTGAGTACATGTATGTATTTTTTATATTTTGTAATGGTCGATGGTTGATCTAGGCTCTCATATTGTAAACTTTTAATGAAACACTTTGGTTATCTGGTTATGTAATTTTATGTGAGACTTCTTGTTTAAAGAAAGTCATCTTTCTTTTCCATCTAGTTTGCCTATGATACTGAAGTGTCCATGATTGAAGGATTCACATGGATTGTTATGGCTTTGTTGTGATGTATATTTTATCGCAGTTATGTTTTAACACTATTCAGCTTCCTGAAACTTTGAATTCAAGAGGATCTTTTTTCTAGAGTTTTTCCTCCTTAGGCTACTAGAAGACCTGATGTCCAGAGCAGACCTTTACATATTCTCCTCAATTTCTTCCTCATACTCACCCTTACTACAACTTATTGGCTGAATTTGTTTAAGACCTCAGTTGCTTGTGCATACTGCCCCAATTTTTCGAGTTAAAATGACATTCTCTTGAGTCTGCCCCATTTGACCTCTTTAAATCCATTAACTATGACATATAACCTGATGGATACTGGGATTACCTTCAATGAAATCCATAGGTTACTTCTAGTGCTAACATTTCTGGTGTCGTTGCTAAGGACGAATTGAATATTTTCCTTGGGTATAACGACAACGAACTTTTGATTCTGAAGGTGCATCAGAAATTAGAACCTTTGAAGATTGTGCTTGCACTGAGGCGAATCCACTATATCAACTCCATTGTTTCAGTGGGGCTTCTTCTGGCTACACCTGGTATCCCTTGGGAGAAAAAAATTATCAAATCTGGTCTTTGATGGTGAACAAAGACCATACACATTCTTACTGCATATCTTTCACCTAGCGACTCCATGATTAAAGAATCGATTGGCGACTCCACTGGTTCGAAATAGAAAAAATCCTAGCTCAGAGGTTTGCCCCTTTTGATTTTTTTGTTGTTTCGAGTTTTCCTAATGTTGTCCCTACTATGTATGAATGGGGCGATTATTTTCCTTTATTTAGAGAGCGTAAAGAGGACAACCTTGCTCAACATCTCCATGAGTTTCATGAACTCATGCATTAGTGGGAGATACATCATGAGGATGTATTATTAAAAATGTTCATGTTCTCGTTAGCAGGGGATGCTTGTGAATGGTATCATTCCTTACCCCCTGCTAGTGTTTCCTCCCTAAGGGAATTTGATGCAATATTCAATAGGCATTGTCAAAAGTATTATTCCTCTGAGTTAATCTGTCATAATTATTTTCAAGAGTATAGAGATGGTGTTCAAGACATAGTTCGTTCTTGCAAAATCTATGAGGATGAGGGGCATGCCCCGTAGGAGCTAATGGAGCTAATACAATCACTTTCTACAAGTATAGAGGAATTAAAATAATATTTTTCTTGCCTCTCTTACGAAGAAAATGAAGATGATATTTCGGTCCTGGAAACATATGTTCTTGGAAGCCCTTCTTATGAAGAATAAGTGATGTCAGATACTGACCAAGAACAAACAGATTTTGATGGATATCCCAGCGAAGATGATGAAGAGCAGAGCTCTTCCATGGTTCCTATTTATAGTGTTTGTGAAATTGATCCTAAGGAGAGTCATGAAGGAGAAAAGGAGGAGCCACATCTCTCGGCTATCTTGGCTTAGAATTTTTCCCCTTTCAATTTCTCAGCCATCTCTGTTTATCCACATCCAGTGCCATCTATAAACAAGTGGGATGATTATATTCTGAGATTCAGAGGAAGCAATCATGACCATCCCGGTGAGAACTTATTAAAATTTCATGTATGCATGCTTGAACATGGCTTCTTTCATGAGGATGTCTAGATCAAGATGTTCAGTTTTTATTTAGAAGAAGATGCTCTTGGATGGTGTCTATCTCTTCTTGTTGCTAGCATCCATTCTTTGAAGGATTTTCACAATGATTTTAATTCGTATTACGAGAATATTTAACCAACTCATATTATTTTTCATGACTGTTGTAAGAGGTTTGCACTCCACATTTTACAGATGATAGAATATTCCTTGTGTGATGAGTCCAGTGAAGATCTGATTGAGAGAGAAAGCACGGATGAAAGTGAGTATTTTGAAAATACAGATGAAAAGTTGTATCTCTCTATTTCCCAAGAAGAAGTCCTTCCAGATATGATTGATGATAGCACTGATGATGGCATAACTGCAGATGCATTATTTTCCGCCCCTAGTACACCTGTTATCTCATATTTAAAAGAAGAAACTATTGAAGAAAACAATCAAGATATTTATCTTTTCTCTTTACAAGATAAAAGAGTTCTGGTTCAATCTACCCTTGAAGAGTATTCAAAATCATAAATCATAGGCTGCCAATATTTTTATGAAAGTGAAATCTCCTACCAAGAGCAGCATGATAGAGAGAAAGATCCATACTTGGATACACATGAAGAGACTTCTTGCTCTCAGATAATAGATGTTTTCAGAGAAGACAAAGAAGAAAAGGAGTAACATAAGGAGCAATTTATCTCTTATCTAGAGCCTGTAAGTGAGAATCCATCATATGAGGTCAGTCAACCTGCATCAACCTCTCACCCACCTTAGCTTTCCAGAGAAATCTAGTAATGTGTGAGTAGTTTTGTAGCAAAGAAGGCTGTCTGTCATAAATTTTTTGGAGTTTGTCACTTGTCCTATGAGCTTGTGAAGGAATACATGGAGGTGTATTTCCTTCATGTTCTGAAGCCTCCCAGCTTTATCCTGACCTCATCATTAGGAGGAAATATGAATAATGTAACCATTTTGTTGTCACGGTTGCATTCTCTGTTATCAATCATTGACAGAGTAAACAAATTCGCAGCTAGGAAGTTGCTTGAGTGGATATGGTGGAATTTTTCTTTCTCCTAGAACCGTGTAAAAATTAATTAGTCTAGGATGTACATAAATAATATCCTTTGGAGCACATGAGTTTTTCTTTCATTTTTAGAATAGTGTTATTGTCAGCCTGTATTTCCTCAGCAGGATGTTTTGAGCTTGACTCCATATCCCAATGCAGAAGGCGAATGGAACTACTGAAGATCTTAGAGCCTCACAGGGAGGACTATATCCACCATGGAGTGTTGGAAATACTAAAAC
>ML783272.1:283281-296449 GCA_009831015.1 Picea engelmannii | reverse complement strand
TTAAATATTATTAATCTTCCTTCAAGTGATCAAAAACAACATACAACATATGGACAATAAAAGTAAAGACCATCAGTCACACATAAAGTACACACAGAGATAGATTTTCACGAGGAAACCCATAAAGGGAGAAAACCTCTTCTTCTTCGAAATGATAGGCAGTCTTTTTATCTTCTGTACATCATTTACAATTGAGCACCAACTCAATCTGAGGCTGCTACCTCTGATTTACAAGATGTAACTTGTTTGAGAGAACCAACTCTCTGGTTTCTCTAGCACCCACTAGAAGGAAGCACCAACTCCCTGAATATTCCAGCACCAACTGGATGGAAGCACCAACTTCCTAAATGTTCCAGCACCAACTGGATGGAAGCCCCAACTTCTAGTTACACAGGCTCCAACCTGTATAACAGAGAACACTTGTTCTCCCTAGCACCACCCTACCACCCTCGTTTCTCTGGCTGCAACCAGATGGAAGCTACAACTCCCTATGTTCAAGCACCCACTTGAACCTCTGAGGACAATAGTCCTCCCGAGCACCTCCCTACCTCCCTAAAATATCAAATAATGAATACACAGACAACTACACAGATAAATCAATTCTTACCAATCTTTCTCTGTATCTGATCTTCAACAAACTGTTCTGGAATTCTTCTCTTCTTTTGTTTGTTTAGCAGGTCTGCTCTGCATCAACTTTTCCAGTCATTCTGCTCTGATTCTGCTATGTCTGTCATTCTACTCTGCTTCTGCTCTGTTTTTCATTATGCTCTGCCTTTCATCTGCCTCTACACATTTTCTCAATTTCATACTATGCCTGTGCTCCTTTTCTTTTTCTTACTGTTTATTCATTTTCACTTCAGAATAGCCAACACAACATAGTCTGTTTTGTCTTCTTTTATACTCGCCCTCACGGCGGTTCCACTTCGCATTTCCTTAGGCAAAAGAAAGACAACTGTCCAGGCAACGGAAACGCCAACTGATTCATCATCATGAGTCTGTTTCTCTTAACAGATTCATAACTGAAGCGTTAATGTGTGAGAAAGAACAACAACCCACCGATCACGTTCAAACCTTATCTACACCGTTGGATAATCTTCATTATTCTTTCCTTTTAAATCGGGTTTTGGCATTTTCAGTGTCGAGATGCACATGTACTCGAAACCCCCGATTCTCTGATCCCCGATGTGCTCCTTTCCCGAGCTTTAGCCCCTTTCGGCTACACCATGGTCCATGTGACCTGCTATCACGTGACCGCCACCATACCTTTTGTCGGGGTTTCAGGGTTTACGATGTCAATGTGCATACCCCCCTTGGACCCGTGATATGTCGATCCCCAACTTCCTCCGTACTCCTGACACGCGTCCCACCGAATGGACGGTTCAGATTTCGCGTCGGGGTTTCCTCTAGGGATTTCCCTGATCCTTCGTCCACGGGAATATCGATTTGGCGATTCCCGATACGCTGGTCCTCCGACGGCTCTCATCCTTTGACCTACCACCTGTCCTCCACTGACTCCTGGGTGGCCCACACGCTATATGCCTTATCGAGAAATCGCGTATCGCGATTTCACAATGTCTGATGCAATTGTTCACGGGACTCGTGAAACTCCGATTCTCGATTCTTTAATGAAGAAAATCAACGGTCCAGATCCTATTCTTTCTTTAACGGCTGCGATTAAATCGCGAAATCACATATCGCGATTTCGGGGTTCTTGTTGTCAAGTGAATTGGACATTTCAAAATCCCGATCCTCGATTCTCCGATGAAGCCTCATGTCGAGCTTCTCACGGTGGCGCCTGATCGCTGCCACGCGTCCTTCCAAATGGACGGTACCGATTATGTTGGGATTTCGAGACTTTCAATGTCCTGGTTCTCACAACCTTGAGAACTCCGATCTCTCGATGGCTGATATCCCGATGACAACACCTCATGTCGGGACTTCTCTTCTTGCTCCCGAGGCTTATCTCCCTTGCAACTTCTACAGATCTGACGGGTGTCGGCCTTTCAGGAAATTTAAATGGGATCCAACGGTCATTGACTCTTCTCCTCCCGATTATTGTTGCACTGCTATTCATTGCTGTTGTACTCATGCCATCACTACAACCACAACTGTACTTGCCATTAATGACAAGTATACACTGCCTGTAAATATGCTAACAATCCTCTATATGCCATTCCCTATCTGTTACATATTTACCAACATGGAGCCTAATGTTAACACATGTTATTGTAAGGGGGGTTGTTTTCCCTAAGGAAGTGGCACCTTGATCAAAATGTGAGAAAAGGGGATTAGAAACCCACAAATGGCGTTTAGCCTAAGTTGGGGGTCTGATTTGATATTTTGGTGCCCACGTAGTCCTAGTCATCTCATTAGCTCCCTATCATCAGGGTCCATGTCTACCTGCCAAGTCCTCTCCGCAAGCGCCCAACAAAGATCCAGATGGTGAAGTTCAGAGTGTGGCCCGTCCTAATATCGATGCAGATAGTTCATGAAAGTGAGGCGGCAGTTGAGACATCGTCTCATCGCATAAATGGAAAGCTAGAAAGGATTGGCAGAGCAGAGTTTGCGTCTGACATGGGAAGGCATGTGCAGAGGAGACTGTATGCGTAGTCTAACTGAGAATACACATATGTATGGCATTAGAAGAGAAGCTTGAGCATGCCTTTGCTAGGCAATTTTTTGAGTATATGTATGCATTTTTTATATTTTGTAATGGTCGATGGTTGAACTAGGATCTCGTATTGTAAAATTTTAATGAAACACTCTAGTTATCTGGTTATGTAATTTGACGTGAGACTTCTTGTTTAATGAAAGTCAACTTTCTTTTAAATTTAATTTTCCTCTGATACTGAAGTTTCCATGATTGAAGGATTCACATGGATTGTTATGGTTGTGTTTTGATGTATTTTTTATTGCAGTTTTGATTTAACGCTCTTCAGTTTCCTGAAACTTCAAATTCAAGAGGATATTGTTTTCAGAGTTTTTCCTCCTTAGGCTGCTGGAAGACCTGATGTCTAGAGAATACCTTTCCATATTCTCCTTAATTTCTTCCTCCTACTCACCCTTACTACAACTTACTGGATGAAGTTGATCAAGAACTCATTTTCTTGTGCATATTGCCCTAGTTTTCTGAGTTAAAATGATATTCTCTTGAGTTTGGCCCATATGACCTCTTTAAATCCATTGACTGTGACATATAACCTGATGGGTACTGGTCTTACCTTCGATGCAATTTGGAGGTGACTTTTAGTGCTAACAATATGATATCCTGGTTAACGATGTAAATTTGGTGGGAAATCAATTAAGAATGGTACCAATACAAGTTTAATCACCTCATAAAACTAGACAATAACTCCACATATGCCAAGTGTTATCCACTGAATGATATGATAGAGCCTATGTTAATATATATGAAAACCCATATTAGTATATGTTGTGTATTAAAAACCATCGACTAATAAAAATCGAATTAATATATGTTGAAAAGTTTAACCTGTTAATATATGATGAGACAATGAAATAGCTTTGGGTGACTTTTATATGAGGCATGTTAGCAAGAATCATATAATAAAAAAATTCAAACAATATGTTAACAAGGATTTAGTATCAAGTAGAAATGTTATCCATAAGAGGGATACACAAATAAATAATCATTGTAATATATATATTAATTATAGCAGCAAACTTGTCCTCAATTCGCAATAGGTATAACAATGGAATTTGGAAACTTAGCATATATATAGGTTATGAATTTACCGAGTCTTACAGAATAGGACTTAGGGTAACCTCAGAATGTATTCTTAAGTATGGATTTGCTCAACTCACTTTAGTTTAAAATAATATAACTTAGGTGGCGAGAAGTTATGAAAGAAGGGAAGTGACTGTTATGGTTGAATATATATATTGGAATTTTAGGTCTGTGACATAATGGTATCAGAGTTGTAGGTTACATCACTTGGATTTTTTTATGGGATTTATCACAACAAAAATCTAACATGTAAAATTGTCTTGATTTTCTTCTTACCTCTAGGAAGAAAAATAAATTGATTTTGCAGGAAAATGACAGAGGTACCTGAGGCTCACAGAGAAGAACGTCATCAAGAGAATCCTGAACAATGGAATGTAGGTGATGGACATATATGGGTGGATATGAATAATGGAAGGCATTCATAAACTATAAAGATAATAACATATATGAGAGAAGAACTAAAAATAGTGAGACTAGATAAGGAAAGAATTCTAAGGATTGAAGAGGAACTAAATGCAATTATGATGGATAAATTATGCAATAAAAATACTGATAAAAATAAGGGGCAGAATTCTAGCAATTCTAAGATATCCCAACCAAAGAAGAAAGAACGAAAATTGGAGTATCCTGAATTTGAGTCAGAGTCAGTATACAATGATACTAAAGACACAAAAACATCTACTAGAAGTAGTTCTAGTCCTAAAAAAAGAACCAAAAATAAACCTAAACAACATGATGAAGTCATGGGAGAATTTAAGAAGATTAAACCACCAACCTTCAATGGGGAATTGGAGACTGGAAAGGAAGCAGAGGCATGGCTCTCTAGTATGCATAAATATTTTCAAATCTACAATTATTCAAGTGATCTTAAAGACTAGATGGATATTTGCAATTTGATATTAAAAACAGACATATTGTGGCAGGATATAAAAAGAGTGAAAAGTATTAGGAAAGGAAAATCACCTGGAAAACATTTAAGAGATACTTTAATAAACAATACTTGTCTAAACAGTATTATGAGGGTAAATCCAAGGAGTTCTATGAACTGAAACATAGAAATATTACAATGAAATATTTATGTAGTAATTTTTCGAGTTTTCTGCATTATGTGCCTTATATTGTGGATGAAAAACCAAAGATTCAACTATTTTTGAGTTTCTTACCTAGTTCTTATAAAGATCGAATTGATTTTGATAACCCAAAAACATTGGAAGAAACCATGAAGAAATCCAAACTCTGTTTTGAGTAGTATAAAAATAGAAATGAGAATTCTAAGAATTGGAATGGGAAAAAGGTTGAGAGGTTTGATGTTAAGAATAAAGGAGTAACTTACTCTAATATAAATGTTGATAAGAGATTCTAGGGAAATAATAAGTTCATAACAAGTAAACCCTTCAATAAGCCTGAAAATAAGGGTCCCAAAACACCAACCTTCTTCAATAAAGAAACTTCCAAAAAAGAGACAGAAAAATGTTGGGAACGTAGTGGTCCTCATTACTATAAATATTTTCCTCTCAGGAAGAAGGGAAATAAAAATGTACAAACAATACATGAAGCAACTACAATTGGTCAATTGGCAAGGTCTACACCAAAAATCTGCGCAGCCTTGTAAAATCAACAGAAAGATCATCAAACTTCAATGGTGGAAATTGAAGGTATGATACATAATAAACCAATTATTTTTTTAATTAATCCAAGTGCTAGTTTAAGTTATATTTCACCAAGAGTTGTAGAAATATGTAAGTTACATAAATAAAAGTTTGAAAAGCCCTGGTTAGTACAATTTGCTACATGAACTAAATTGAGAATTACAAATGTTGTTAAAAAATGTGAACTTGGTATAAATGAATTAAGAACACAGATAGAATTAAACATATTACCTTTAGGGTCTTATGATGCGCTAATCAGTATGGATTGGCTAGAAAATTTTAAAGTGGTCTTACATTGTTACAATAAAACATTTGCCTATGTAGATGAAAGGGGTAACATTATAAATATTAAAGGAGTATCTAGACCTGTTAGTATTAGATAAATAACAACCTTACAAGTTAAAAGATGCATTCGAAAAGGGTGTAAACTACTTGTTGTGCGCATAAATTATAATGAAAAAAGAGGAAGGTAATAATGAGTTACATAAGTTTCCAGTATTACAGGAATTTCAAGATGTATTCCAGGATATTCTCGGACTACCTCCTAAGAGAGAAATATATTTATCCATAGGCCTAATACCTAGAGTAATACCTTCTTCAAAATCTCCTTAGAGTTAAATGAACTAAAAAGTCAATTGCAAGAATTGATAGATAATGAACATATCTGAACAAGAGTGTCTCCATGGGGAGCATCAATATTTTTTGTTAGAAAGAAAGATGGAATATTATGTCTCTATATTGATTATAGACAAATTAATAAAATGACTATTAAAAATAGATACCCATTACCTTGTACCGATGATCTATTTGATCAAGTACGAGGAGCTACAATATTTTCTAAGATTGACTTATGTTTTGGTTATCATCAAGTTAGGATAAAGGATGAATATATTTATAAAACAAGATTTAGAACGAGGTACAGACAATACAAATTTGTCGTAATACCTTTTGGGATGACTAATTCCCTAGCCTCATTCATGTGCTTGATGAACAATATTTTGAGTAAATGTGTAGATAAATTTGCGATCATCTTTATAGACGATATGCTCATCTATTCAAAGGATGAAAAGGAGCATGAAGAACATTTAAGAATAGTATTATATATACTATTAAAACATAAATTATATCTGAAACTAATTAAGTGTGAGTTTTATAAAGATCAAATTCAGTGTTTGGGACATATAATTTCCAAATAAGGTATAGATGTTGACCCAGCTAAAATAAAGGCTATAATGAATTGGCATGAACCTAAAGAGGTTTTGGATATAAGATCCTTTATGGGTGTAATTGGATATTACCGAAAGTTTATAGAAGGGTTTTATAAGATTACATATCCTATAACCTCGTTACAAAATAAATGAACTAACTTCATCTGGTTCGAGAAATGTCAAGAAAGTTTTAACAAATTAAAACAACTCTTAACTACAACTCCTATATTCAAACTAGAAAACCTAGATAAAGACTTTGTAGTATGTAAAGATGCATGCCGCGAAGGGCTTGGTTGACTGCTAATGCAAGAAAACCATGTAATAGCTTATGAATCTCGAAAATTAAACAAACATGAAGAAAATTATGTAACACACGACTCATAATTGGTTGCAATAATATATGCATTAAATATGTGGCAACATTATCTGGTAGGCTGAAAATTCTTACTGTTGACGGATAACATCGCTATAAAATATATGTTTGATTAAAAAAAATTAAATGCTCACCAAGAAAGGTGGTTAGCCTTCTTAAGCGAGTATTATTTTGAGATATAACACATAAAGGGAAAATAAAATAAGGTGGAAGATGCATTAAGTAGACATGCAAACCTGAACTATACAGATAATAGAAGTAATTATGAAATAGATTTAGAAGAAAGGGTAAGGACAACAGTTGAAAAAGACTCAGAATATCAAAAGATTAAGATAAAAATTGTTGTTAATTCAGCAAGAATAGAAGATTTAGACTTGATATTCTCAAAAAGTGGACTGAGAATGTATAAAAAAAGATTGTATGTACACAAACCTAATGAAATTAAGCTATTAATTTTAGATGAGAAGCATAAGAAACCATATTTTGGACACCCAGGTTACCATAAATTAATCACTATCCTAAGAAATGAATTCTATTCGACAAATATGAAAGGTGAAACTACATAATATCTAGCTATATTATGCTTGGAGTGTCAACGGTTTAAGGTTTAATATCAACATCCAACTAGACTACTACAATCCTTACCCATTCTGGAATGGAAATGGGAAGTGATAAGTATGGATTTTATTACCGGTTTTCCTTGAAGTAGTAAAAAAAATGACTCGATTATGGTTGTGGTTGACAAATTAAGTAAAGAAGCACACTTCATACTTGTGAAATCAACCTATAAAGCTATTAATATATAGCATAAATATTCATGAAGGAAATATTTAGGTTACATGGAATCCCTAAAGTTATAATATCTGATAGAGATGTTAACTTTACTGGAAAATTTTGGAAGGCTTTCTTTAAAGGGTTGGATACCCAATTGGATTTTTGTACTGCTTATCATCCACAAACAAATGGGAAAACTAAAACAACTAACCTGATTATTGAAGACATGCTTAGAATGTATATTATGGACATACCTGGTAAATGAGAAGAATATTTGTACTTGGTTGAGTTTTCTTATAATAATCATTATCAAGCTTCATAAAAACTTAGTCCTTTTGAAATTTTATTTTATATGCCAGAAAATGTAATACACATGTTTCATGGAGTAATCATGTAAATAGATTGATGAAAGGACCATATATGTTAAAAGACATGGAACTAACAATGAAACAAGTATAACAGAACCTGAAAGTAGCTCAGGACAGGAAAAAAAGTTAAGTTGATGCAAAAATGACTCCAAGAGAGTTCAATGTTGGAGATCATGTATATATTGGAGTTAAACCTAAAAGGAGTTTTTTATGGCTGGGAAGGTATACTAATTTATCACCTAGGTATTGTGTCCCATTGAAGGTACTTTCTCAAATACGACCTGTTAGCGACATTTCTTGCAAAGGGAGGTAAAATGTGAAGGAATGGGTTAAAAACCCACTTGTCCTAAGTTTGGGATGCTAATGCGACTGTGTTTAAATGGAAATCAATTCTAGACGGTAGGATTTCATGTGCCCGGATCAATGGCGCGCATCGTATTCCGGAGCCCCCCCGCCTTTTTACCTTTAAGCGGAGGGGGGCGGTCCGGAATCGGGGACGCACCTCTTCAACGGTCACGATCGGAGCGCCCGGATCAACGATGCTTAAGGCGATTCTAGACCCCCCCGCCTTTCTACCTTTAAGCAGAGGGGGGGGGGGGGTCCGGAATCAGGCACGCATCTTCCCAATGGCCGATATCAAAGCACCCGGATCAACGACAGTCAGGAAATCCCATCCTTCTCATCTACTCTGTTTTAATCAACGTGGGCCCTTCTCCCCGGTTGCCATGTGTCCCCCCATCTTCACTCTTCTAGTCCATATCATCATCCACTCACCACCTGCCATGTGTTCCAATCCCTTCCACATTAGCCTCCCACTAAAATTGTGTCCATTATATCTCATCTCTTGTCCCCTCCGCTTATTTCATTCCGCCATGTGTCTTCCCCTGTAACCTCTCTCACACCTCATCACTTCTTACCTCACCCTCACAATGTTGGCGCCACCACTCCCATTATGCGCCCTATCCTTCACGCTGGCCAGCGCACCTATTCATTAGGCAGTTCAGTTAATCCAGGTGGCAGCACGAGGGGCCGTCCACGTCCCAAAGGTGTCGAGTTGTTCGGGCCATCCTCAATCCCAATGAAGCAGTTATTGAGGTGGTTGGTGGTGGTTAGACATCGCCTCCGCCATAATGGGAAAGTCTGGCGACGAATTAAGAGCACGTCGATTCGCCCACGAAACTGTCAGAAGTTCGATTGCGTCTGCCACAAGTGCACGATCACTCAGAGACTGCAAGAGCAGGTTGTTAGAAGCCATGCAGACGCAAATTTTTAATGCAACGTCTCGATTTTGTTGTTGTTGTTGTTTTGAGTATATGTAGGCGTTTTCGCCATTTTTGTATCTATCGATGGTTGAGAAGAGCTCCCGATGTAAAGATTTAACGAAGCACTGTTGTTCTGGTTATGCATGGAATTTTGAGACTTCTTGCCTTATGAATGTCAGCTTCTTTCACATCTATGTTTACACTATGTTAGAACAGCTCGGAATTGGAGGATCCAGTCGAGTTGTAGCTATTGTAGGATGATGTTGGATAGGATCACTGTAGCAGTTACATTGTTCTAATCAGTCCTTTTGTTTTTCTCAGCGCTGGGTGACTTGGAATTGGAGGATCCAGTCAAGTCCCCTTTTCAGTTTCTTGAGACCTTGAACCAAGAGGATCTTGCATTCAAAGTCTTTCTTCTGCAAACCGTTGAAAGCCTGTTGCCCAAAGTTGTTTGTTCACCTTTCTTACCAAGTCTTCCACCTGCTCATCTTTTAATTAACCCATCGACTGAAGTTAGATCAAGACCTCCTTTGTTCCTTACATACCAGACCCGGTCCCTGAGTTAGAATGATATTTCCTCAAGTCTCTCCCCATTTGATCATCCATTAAAACTATCATGACATAAAACTGATGGGTGTTGGGCTATGGTCCTGCAAGAAATCCAGGAGTGACTTCTGATGCTAACAGGACCTATAGATTATCAACTTGAACTTCTATCCACGGTAAAAGTACATGATTTGTTTCACGTTTCATTACTGAAAAAGTATATACATGACCCTACTCACATTGTTGATTGGAAAATGATACAGGTGGAACCCATGGGAGAGTTCCCGGTAGAGCCATATCGTATTCTTGACAAGAGGTAACTTACACTCGAGAATTGATTCATAGGATAGGAAAAGGTCCAATGGAAGCACATTAGTCTAGAAGAGGCTACTTGGGAAATGGAAGGTAATATGCGGGAAGCATATCTATTTTTTTTTCCAAAACGGTATTGATTAAAAATAGTTATCACTGACGACGGTGATAAGTTCTAAGGGGGGTGTATGTGATACCCCACAACATGTTTTTTTTTTTATTATTTCTATTGTTGTTTTTAATTTAGAATTTTAATTATTTTTTAAAAAAGACAATTTGGTCGATTGACCAAAATTGAAGTGTAAAATCTTATTATTTTATTAAAATAAACACATGTGGAAAAAGGGGCACATGTTGAAGCAACTGTTAAAGAGGGAGTTAGGAATCCAAAGGGGTTGTACAAGTGGCAGCAGAATGAGACAAGTTGTGGAGTTAACTTAACTTCAAAAAGACATATTCCAGATTTATAGGAGAATTTGTGAACATGTGTAAAGTTGAATCTGACAGGTGGTTAGTGAGTAGGAGGCTCAAGACAAGTGTCACAACTCCTAGGAAATATAAAATAAGTGATGACAAGGAAATGTGATTCCATTCCTAAAAGGTGATTTCGATAGCTTGAGAAAGGCTACACGCAAACCGACTTGACAGAGTAAACTTTTACAAATATTACACACAACAAATGGAGCTCAAAATTTTGCAAGTGGCCACATAGGCAACTCCTTGGATTCTGAGCTCAGCTCGACGGTGACAGAGGTGACAAATACTCTAGTCTAGGGTTGGGAGGAACAGGGTCTTGAATGTGTGGTTTCCCCAAAGTTCCAGGTTTTATTTCTTGTTATGAATATGTTGATTTAAATAATATTGTGTTTTTATTTGTACATTATTGTGGATAAATTATCTAGTATAAATAATTGATAATAGTATTAGAAATCAATTCTTGTCATATGATATGTCTATGCATATCATAAGTTCATGTAGAAAACCAGTGAAAGAATGTTAATAGCTATTTTGATCCTAGATCTATGAACAAAGTCATACTACCAGTAATAAATCAATGAAACGCGTAGGCAAAAGCCTAGTTAATTAACCATAGTTTTATTCGTATAAGAGACTTGTATGGAAGAGAAAAAAGTTTCAGCAAATACAATCTATAAAATTGGAAAGGAATCGACACAGATTAGGAATTCGTTACAGAGTTAAACATTATGCATATATCTGAAAGAAAAATCATTACAGAGTTAACAAAATACAAAAAGGAAAATCGTTACAGAGTTAACAAAATATGCTATGCATATATTCGAAATAAAATTGTTATAGAGTTTAAACAAAATACACTATGCATTTATTCGAAAGGAAATCATTACATTGTATAGAAGCTAATGAATGAAGATCGTTTATGTCCAACAAGGGAAATAATAGTAAAGAAACCAGGGTTATAAATGATAATTATATATCAATAAAAAAATATGGCAAATCATAAAATGTGTAGGAATCAATCCCTAGTTACATATTTTCATGAATATACAAATTATTTAGTCAACTAGCTATAACAATAGAAAAATCCTAAATTGTGGTGCCAAACTTGAAGGTAGTTAAGGAATGAAACCTGAATACCTTTCTAAGCAAAGGTATTCCTGAATATTTATGGTACAAACCTCCTCGGTAACTGTACGTCAAACAACAAACAAGTTAGGATGCGATACAAAGTTAATTAGTTAACAAAAGTATATAGACAAATAAAAGACTAAGTTACCATGGATGTTCTGAATTTCCTTGTATATTCGTTGATGGGTACCCTCACAAGAAATACGCAGGGCGCACCATTAGTCAATTACCTGAGAATAAATGTATCAAGGTTTATGAAAAATATTACAAAATAAACTAGAGAACTATTATGACTCTATGTTAAACCCAATATTCTATTTAACAAGAGTCCTAACTAGGTTCAAATCACATAAACTATTTGAATAAGTTATTCGTACCAAAAACGTTCATAGAATAACGAGTCCAATGGTAAGACCCTTTGGACCAGAAGCTAACCGGAAGAGAAAGATTACCGCAATCAAAATATAACAGTAAGAATTATATAACAGACTTACACAATGATTAAGAAGTTTTCTATGGAAAATGTCGTAGGGACATTTAGAGAGAGCCAGTGAAATAACAATTACCCACCACCACGAGCTAATGGATCGGATAATAACAACTTACGGTGCAAAAACAAGAAATAAAGAGGTTTTTAAATCTCTTACCATCTTAGAGAAGACACAACCATATGAAATCCAACAACGCTATGAATGCCTAGCACTTGCACAGAGAAATCACTTGACGCTATGAAAACCTCTTAGAGTAAAACGCAGAGCAGATAAAAGAAAAACTGTGAAGTGTGAAATGAGCCAAACCAAGGAAAGGTCAAAAGGGTTAAGGCTTCAACAAAAAATCCAACACTTGGAAACACGATGACCCTACGTGTGTATATCCTCAAGAAAAATGCCAGAAAAATCCATCTCGATATGGTAACCACAGGTGGTGCATGCAAGATCTATGATATTCTGGCTAATGATGGAAAGTTTATCGGACTTAAATTAATAATGGTACTAATATGAGTTTAATCACCTCATAAAACTAGATAATAAATCCACCTATGCCAAGTGTTATCCATTGAACGATACAATTGAGCCTATGTTAATGTATATCAAAACCCATATTAATATATGTTGTGTATTAAAAACTATCGTCTAATAAAAACTGAATTAATATATGTTGAAAAGTGAAACCCGTTAATGTATGACGATACAATGAAATACCTTTGGGTGACTTTTCTATGACGAACATTAGCAAGGATCGTATAATACAAAACTTCAAACACTATGTTAACAAGGATTTAGTATCAAGTAGAAATGTTAGCCATAAGAGGGATACACAAAT
>ML783272.1:230824-283153 GCA_009831015.1 Picea engelmannii | reverse complement strand
TATATATAGCATCGAACTTGTCCTCAATTCATCATAGGTATAACAATGGAATATGGAAAGTTAACATATATATAGGTTATCAATTTACCGAGTCTTGTGGAATAGGAATTAGGGTATAGAATAATATAACTTAGGTGGTGAGAAGTTATGAAGGAAGGGAAGTAAAATGGACTGTTATAATTGAATAAATATTATATATTATTATTATTATTATTATTATTATTTACCATAATTTTACATCTGTGATACACATATTCAATTTTTATCTACAAGCCAACCATACCTCCTTAGGTGAGAAGGGACCAAGTAAATTGTTTGTTACCTCCTTATTTTAATTTTCACCGGATTAAAATTTAAAATTGTTCTTGAATTTGGTATTTTTTTCAAAAACATAAATAAATTTTTCATGGTGCACTTCACACGTTCAACTCATCTTGGACATGATGTGTCCTATGAATTTACTAGAAGTATTGCTAGCACTAGGAATAAAAATACACAATGCATCACTAAAACTAGTCACCACACACTAAAATTGGGTGTGTGCATTACATGTGCCTCTCATATTAGAAGAGGCATCGTCTATATGATAGACCCACCTATGCATTCTATAAAATAAACCACAACGATGCAACTCACCGCATCGAACACCATATGACCACTGTGCCATAAAAAACAACATAAAGTTAAAAAGGCATAGCGGGGATCCAAGAAACATCGAGCACCAAACTTACTAGCATACATTAATAGTGCGTATCATTTTAGACAAGTAACTACAAACTGATGTGTTATAGGGAATAACTCAGACTAGTGCACCACATCACACTACACATAAAAAAAATTAGCATAACATTGTGTTTAATGACTAAGGTATCATTAGTGTGCCAAATAAAATAGAGTATTGAATATACTAATTTATATTAACGGTGCATATCATTTTTTATGAGGCACTACAAACTGTTGCGTTATAGAGAATAGCCCACACTAGTGCACCGCATCCACCACACATAAAACTAATGTAACACTAGGGACTAATGAATAATGTAACACTAGTGTGCCAAATAACATGGATGATCATGAACATTGTGAACATGGAGCAACTATCTTACTGGTGTACAATAACGTTTCTTATCGTTTAAGATGAAGTACCAAAAACCAATGCATTATAGGGAAGAACTCACATGGGTGCACTACATCACACCGAACATATAAAAATTATCATACCAATGCATTTAATAACTAGGGTAGCACCGATGCACCAAATAACACGAAGCATTGGGAAGAGTGCAATGCTTGTTTTTTAATAAAGTGCACCATTCAGAATGTGTATGATCTATTAAAGGAGCACTAGTTACTTTACTACATTTTTTTCATTGATTTCAGTTTTTGATAAATACAAAATGGTTATATATGTTTTTGTTTTGTATTTTCAATTTTTTTTTCTATATATATATATATAAATTCCTAAA
Source organism: Picea engelmannii (assembly GCA_009831015.1). Taxonomy (NCBI): domain Eukaryota; kingdom Viridiplantae; phylum Streptophyta; class Pinopsida; order Pinales; family Pinaceae; genus Picea; species Picea engelmannii. Next base: position 281,687 of record ML783272.1, on the reverse strand, counting down.
AATAATTGTATGTGAGTCGTAGATGATGACGATTAGCACATGAACAGAAGAAACAATGGAAATTCAACACATAAAACTTTATACATGAGTGGAGAGCTAGAGAGAGGGAGAGAGAAAGGATTCCTCACCCTATTTCCTCGTAGAATCATTTCCTTTTGAGGAATGTTTGTATCTTAATGTTTTATGAGGAGGATACATCCATTAGCAGAGACTCTTCATGTTTACAACTGTTTAATTGTCCCTGGGATCATGCTTGGTAGGAATTCAAGGTCAATATTGATTTGTGGTATTATCCCACAGAGGTGGATATTTATTTTATTACTAGGTTGTCTACAAGGGGGGTGGATTGCCATCAGTTCCCTAATATACCACCTGAAATTTTAGGAGAGAGTCTGCTGGCATATGTGCAAGGATATGCCAGTCAAGACATTTTTCCACGACGGACTTCCAAGTTGTTGGTGGTCAGTAGAAAATAGATGCATTTGGTGCAAAGGGGATTAGGTTGTTGTCCCCTATTGTCATAACATTGGATTACTTTACTTGTAATGAGAAGTGCATTATATTTTTATTAATGTACTATGAAGATATTTTATTCAAAAGGCCCCAATTGATTAGGTGGTTGGAGACATTTCTTTTTATTTTTATTTTTCATTAGATCGTTGTCGTTCTATTTTTTATGGGAGGTTATTCTTCCCATTTGCGTGTGAGATATTTACATTATTCTTTGAGAGGTTTCATGTCACTCAATATATAGTACCCCAGTTCCCTTCTAGGCCTATGGATTATGCATGTATGCGAATGTTTATTAATTGGGTGGGTTGTCATTGATGTCAACCCTTGAAGAAAGTCTGCTAGCACAAAGGTTTGGGTAATGGTTCCAAGTTTGTTTAATGGATAATGGTATGAGTTTTAATATATTTGAAGGTAATACTATTCTATATGGATAGTATATGTCATTCCATTTCCGGTGGTATGTGTAACGTCACACAACTCCTCACGGTTAGAGAGTTATGGCCATGTGAAGTTGGAGAACCCTCATGAGTAATCTAGAAGCCCCAAAAGGTCAAAGTAGTCAAAGTGCTTGCAAAGAAGAAATTATTTAAATAATAAAGTGAAGTTATGAGTGTACTATAAGTCAAAGTGGATACAAAATAAATTATTTAAATAATAAATTTAATGGAGAAATTACTAAGTGGACAAGTGGTTAGAAATGGGTTAGCCCTAAAATAAGGAAAGTGGTTTAAGAGATTTTAGAAGGTAAATAATAAAGTGAAGTGATGAGTGTACTATAAGTCAAAGTGGATACAAAATAAATTATTTAAATACTAAATTGAATGGAGAAATTACTAAGTGGACAAGTGGTTAGAAGTGGGTTAGCCCTAAAATAAGGAAAGTGGTTTAAGATGGTTAGAAGGTAACCACTTGAGGAAGATACATAAAAGTATAAATAAGAGGAAAGGGTCTCTCATTTTAATTACACTTGAGAATATTGAATATATACAAGTGACTAAGGTAACTAAAGGATATCTAAGATGAATTTCATAGGGAAAGTGAAGTAAAGAAGGCCAAAATTTAAGAGAGGATAAATTATTTTGACGATGTTTTCTAAGGTATGTTATTTACAGGTCATCTCACCATTTTCAAAATAACTTTTTTTCTAGAATCAGTCAGACCGTGAAATTAGGAGGACATTGAGGAAACATATCCAAGTAGCTGTGATAAAAATTAGAACTTGTGGGTCATTTTATTTTTGGATTTACATGCTGTGGAAAATAGGGTTTGTTTCTAGTCCTGAAACTAGTCTAAAACTGGTGTTTCGGGTAAAAACGCCATAACTTCTTCATAACAGATCCAAATTTAGTAAGACCAAATGTATTGGTCAGAGTACATTTTTTAGTATGTTTTGTACCATTTTCAGATCTATACAACAAATATTCCATTCGGGGCACGCTCTATAAGTTCGCTCTCTAGAATAAGCTAGAATTCAACCATGTATGCCATTTTTGCTATAACTCCTTTTCTGAGAGGTTCCAAGTAGTGAAATATGGAGGAATTTCACAAAAGACGCTGAAGAAAATTGTGTACCATTTTCAGATCTTTATTCATTATAGGTACATAGTTATGATTATTCCAAGTTAGGGTTGTTGACTAATCCAAAGTTAGTCATGTGAGACTAAAGTAAAGTTTGATAAAATGCTAGTCTCTTTTTGTTAAAGTTAAGGAAGGCTTGTAGGTATGTGATCATATACACCAGGTCTATTACAGAGTTACAAATCAGATTTGGATGATGAAATTAATGAGGGATTTTGGTTGAGGTATGTTACAGATAGAGGTTGTATAACAGTGAGGTTGTGGCATATGGTTTGATGTAATGGTTTATGGTATTTGGTTATGGATAGTGTGATGTATTGCTAAAGAAATTTTGATGGTTATATTGGTATATGGTTGAGGTACATGTTGGGTACATGGTTGAGACAAGTAGTTGATGAGTTGTCACACAGATGAGGTGTATAGTTCATGATGTTGGTACATCTTGATGAGTCATAGTTTATGTGTATTTGATGTATGATTGGTACATATTTGGTACATGGTTGATGCACTCATTGGTGGTATAGGTTAAGGTACAGGTTGGTGCATGGTTGATGCACTTGTTTATGGTATAGGTTGGTGCATGGTTGATGCACTTGTTTATGGTACATATTGATTATAGGTTGATTGGTACATGTTTACATCAATATATCTCACAATGATACTGTGACATTGGTTCCAGCATTATACTTTGATTTCAAGGAAGTTGGACAGGGAAAGGACAGGTGGTTGTAGCCAACCTTTGGGTTGTATCTAGAGAACATAGGGGGTTGTAGCCTCCTTCTAGTTGTAGCAAGAGAATTGGGAAGTTGGAGATTCCTTGAGGTTGTATCCTGAGAAACTAGGGGGTTGGAGCCTCCTTCCAATTGCAGCTCAAAAACAAAGGAATTTAATACTTCCAATGAATGTAATTCTTCAAGACATAGAAGAAAAATCATTCAGTGGTTTTCTCCTGCTCTGGGTTTCCACATAAAAACACGGGTGTACTGTGTATGTGTATGATTTTTCATTTGTTCATTGTTTATTTACTTTGCAATTATTGGATGATAAAGCTACATTGATATAACACTTGAATTATATGGTTAAAAATGATTAAATTTCTCTATTATTGATTCACCCCCCCTCTCAGTAATCCAACAATTGGTATCAGAGAAGGTTCCTTAAGAAAGCAGTTTAACCATTGAAAGGTAGATCATAGAGAGAAATGACATGTATAAAAATGGAATACCATAGTTTGATGGAAAAAAGTATGCATTTTGGAGCAGAAGGATGAAAACATATATACAGGCACAAAGATTTTAAATTTGATAATTAGTTGTAGATAGATACAAAGAACCACCAGTTCCACCGGCAAATGAAAGACAAATATAACTCGGCCAAAATAATTTCAAAGCCACAAATTCACTTCTGAATGGTCTTTGTGAATCAATATTCACCAAATTTATACATTGTAAATCCGCCAAAGAGATTTGGGACAAACTTCAAAATATTTATGAAGGAGATTCAAAAGTCAAAGCAACAAATCTTCAAACTTAAAGAGGTCAGTTCGAACAAATAAATATGAAACAAGATGAACATATTGTAGCTTACTTCTTACGAGTCAATGAAATAGTAAATGCAATCATAGGATTGGGAGAAGAAATCAAATAATCTGTAATTGTTCAAAAGGTACTAAGATCTCTTCCTATGAGATTTGACCCTAAGATATCAGCACTAGAAGAAAGAACATATCTAGACTCAATAAGAATGGATGAACTACATGGAATCTTCACAGCATATGAAATGAGAACTAAAAAGGAAAATCTAGATATAACAGAAGCATATTTCAAATCATCCAAAAGGTAAAATAAAAAGGGAAAGAAAAAGGAAAAATAATAGAGCAACAACAGTGACATCTCAGAAGATGATGAAGAAGTGACCAACTTTGTCAGAAGATTGAACAAAGGAACCAACGACAGATATAGAGGTAAGATTCCTTTGATTTGTTTTAATTGTGATGGTATTGGTAATTTTGCTAACAAATGTCCTCATAAGAAAAATAAGAGGAATGGTGAAGATTAATCAAATAACAAACAAACATATAAAGGAAAAATAACCACAAAGAAAGTTTTCAAGAAAAACTTGTGCACCAAATAAGACATCTCATCATCAGATGAAGATGCATTCAGTGATAGTGAGACAGAAAGAGTTATATTCATGGTAGTAGAAGACTTTGACAAAGAAGGCACTGAAGAAGAATATGAAGAGGCCAAACATAAATATGAAGAGGCAAAAGTTGACTACCGAGAAGAATTGTTGTGTTCCATAGAAGTTATAAGAAGAGAAAAGAAGAAAAACAAGAAGCTACAAGTGGAACTAGAAGAGAAAGAAGACACTCAGGAACTAGAACAAATGATCACAAATTTGAAGGTTCAAATAGAAGAAGATAAAATAATTGAAGAAGAACTCAAAGAACAACTAGAATAAAGAGACGAGATCATTGGAAATTTGGAAGAAGAGATTGTCACATTAAGAAACGATCTTCAAAATAAAAATATGCATAACAAATCAAAAGTTTTGGATGACATTATCAACAGTCAAAAAGCTCATCGTGACAAGTCTGAACTTGGATACAATCAGACAGAAAATAGATCAAGCTCCAAAATAACAGAACAAGAAACATATCACAAAATCTATGTAGAAACAATCAAAGGGGATAGGAAGACCTACAAAAAAGATTACATGGACACTCCTCCACCAATAAGATTCATATTTCAGAATCAAGAACCGACAAACAGGCCTCAGGAAGAGGAAGGATTCAGAAGAGAAACTCCTTTCAGAAGATCTTCAACTCCCAGGTATCAAACTATATTTTTTTGTTTATGTTATGCATGCAATAATTTTCTACATAACGCTATGAATTGCAGAGCTAACAACAAGAACATAAACAACTTTGGAATTCATACACAAAAGTGTTATCCAAGAAGGCCTAGTGAAACAAAGAGAAGAAGTTCCAACATGTTTGAATCATTGAGCACTGAAGTGGAATGCTACAAGTGTAACAACTTTGGACACATGGCCAAAGATTGCAGAATGACAGTTCCCCCTAGACAACCACAACATAACAACAACAGTCACATATAGGAACCTTAAAAGAGAACATGGATAAGAAAACAAGAAGAACATGTGAACAAAAACCAGGTCCCATAGATCGCAAGATTGGAAATAAAACAAGATGAATACAATTCTATAGAGAAAAATAAATATGTCAGATATAGAAAGGTTTGGAAAATAATTGAAAGAAAAGAAGGATAGGTAAATGAGGAACAAGTTCAAGAGATTTTACTTTCAAGCATTGTAGTGAAAGATGAATCCACAGACAGAATGAAAGAAGTCATAGCTCAGAGAGATGATGAATCTACCAATGAATATGATGATGACTACAGATTAGAGCAGGAATTTCTCTGAGCCATCCATCTTAGAGACTCCCAGGTAATATGAATATTAGACAGGGGGAGTAAATGCAATAGTTGTGATAGGCTAAATAAGAATCTTTCGAGAAACTTGCAGAGTTTGAGAATAAAGATCTAGGTAAGTCAATTAACAAAAGTAGAATCATTTGTAGTAGTGAAGACTTCATGATGGTATAGTAATAAATGGGTCAGCATTATGGACAATTGTGCAGTAGAGTCTTGGATAGTATGGACAGAGATGGATTTGTAAGAAAACTTAGTAGGTTTGGACAGATATATGACAATCGATGAAAGCATGGATTCATAGATTGGTTCAGAGAGTGGTTCAAATACAAAGGAACATTGTGGATGTTAATTACACAAGAAATGGCTCGTACAATGTTAATTGATTCCAAATTGAACGATATTTTTTTGGACACATACAGTGAAAACAACAATTCACATTCAAAACAGATTTATTCTCAGAAACAACAATGACAAAACTCCCTATGAGCTATGGAAAGGAAGTGCAGTTAAAAACCTTTACATCAAGGTAACTCAAGGTAGTATTTTATTAATTGAAATTTATGTTGATGATATTGTTTTTAGAAGTACTAATGGTAGGTTAAGCAAAAAAATTGCAAAGTACATGCAAAATGAATTTGAAATGTCATTACTCGGAGAACTATCCTTATTTCTGGTACTTTAGATATGTGAAAGCAACTGAGGATTTTTTTTCCCCTCAAACTAAGTATATCAGAGAAAGGCTAAAGAGGTTCAGAGTGGAAGATTGCAAACTAGTTACCATGCATATGCAAACCAGTTGAAAGTTAAGAAAAGATGATGATTCAAAGTCTATAGACTAGAGGAAATACAGGTCAATGATTGGTAGCTTACTATATGTGACAAAATCCATATCATATGTAATGCAGGAAGTTGGACAGGTGGGACGATTTCAAGCAGCACCAAATGAATCACATGTATTAACAGTGAAGAGGATTTTCATATATCTCAAAGGAACATAAGAGTTTGGATTATGGTATCCAAAAGGAAAGGATCTATCACTTATTTCCTACACAAATGCAGATTGGGCATGTTGCATTGATGATCGATGAAGCAACAGTGAATCAACATTCTACTTGGGTGAGTTTTTAGTGTCATGGCTATGAAAGAAACAATCATCAATATCCTTATCTACAGCCGAAGTAGAGTATATTGTAGCAATAACATGTTGTACAAAGGTTGTATGGATGGAACAAACTCTGATGGATATACAAGTTCAGTATGATGATCCCATCTATTGTGATAATATAAGTGCCATCAGTATCTTAAAGAACCCGGTGATGCACTCCAAGACGAAGAACATTCCAATCAAGTATCACTTTCTACGGGAATAGGTTGCAGAGAAGAACTTCAGAGTTGAAAATGTGTGAACAAAATAACAAGTGGAAGACATCTTTACAAAACCGATTCCAAGAGAAGCCTTTGAGTATATTTGCCATAGACTCAGAGTAATTTCTACTCTAAAATGAATTCTTTTGAATGCTTATATTATATATCTTAGATTTACACAAGGAAGCACCATAAAGATGACAATTTAGGTTGGGAGATCAGTTTAAGGAAGAGTTCAGTCAGGGGGAGTATCCCCAAGGACAATTTAGTTAGGGGGAGTAGCCCCAGATGGAAAGATACATTTTCCATTGATGACAAAGGGGGAGAGATTTATCATATGCATATCACAAAGGCATGATTCCAGGGGGAACAATGGTCATAGGGGGGGAATGAGTGACATGAATTCAGTATTGCATCAGAGTGTTTCCATCAATGACAAAGGGGGATATTGTTGATTAATTGGGTTGTTTTTCATTCATGTCAACCCTTCAGGAAACAACGGTAGCGAATTCCGGTAGCACAAAGGTTTGGGTAATGGACCCAAGTTTGTTTGATGGATAATGGTATGAGTTTTAATATATTTGAAGGTAATACTATTCTATATGGATAGTACATGTCATTCCATTTCCAATGGATTGTGGAACATCACATTACTCCTCACATCTAGAGAGTTATTTCCATGTGATGTTGGAGAACCCTCATGAGTCATCTAGAAGCCCCAAAAGGTCAAAGTAGTCAAAGTGGTTGCAAAGAAGAAATTGTTTAAATAATAAAGCAAATTGATGAGTGTACTACAAATCAAATTGGAAAGAATTTATTTAAATAATAAAGTTAATGGAGAAATTACTATGTGGACAAGTGGTTAGAAGTGGGTTAGCCCTAAAATAAGGAAAGTGGTTTAAGAGATTTGAGAAGGTAAATAATGAAGTGAAGTGATGATTGTACCATAAGTCAAAGTGGATACAAAATAAATTATTTAAATAATAAATTTAATGGATAAATTACTAAGTGGACAAGTGGTTAGAAGTGGGTTAGCCCTAAAATAAGGAAAGTGGTTTAAGATGGTTAGAAGGTAACCCCTTGAGGAAGCTACATAAAAGTATAAATAAGAGGCAATGGTCTCTCATTTTAATTACACTTGAGCATATTGAATATCTACAAGTGAGTGAGATAACCAAAGGATATCTAAGATGAATTTTATAGGGAAGGTGAAGTAAAGAAGGCCAAAATTCAAGGGAGGATAAATTCTTTTGATGATGCTTTCTAAGATATGATATTTATAGGTCATCTAACAATTTTCACAAGAACATTTTTTCTACAATGATTCAGACCATGAAATTGGGACAACGCTAAGGAAAAATATCGAAGTAGTTTTGATAAAAATTTAATCTTTTGGGTCGTTTCATGTTTGGAGTTACACTCCATGGAAAATAGGGTTTGTGGCTAGTCCTGAAACTAGTCTAAAACAGGTGTTTCGGGTAAAAACGTCATAACTTATTCATAACAGATCCAAATTCAGTAAGACCAAATTTATTTGTTAGAGTACAATTTTGTAGTATGGTATCTATGATTTTTAGATCTATACAACAAATATTCTATGCAAGGAACACTCTACAAGTTCACTCTCTAAAATAAGCCAGAATTCAACAAGGTATGCCATTTTTGCTATAACTCCTTTTCTGAGAGGTTCCAAGTAGTGAAATATGGAGAAACTGCATAAATGACACTTAAGAACATTGTGTACCATTTTCATATATTTATTCATTACAGGTACATAGTTATGATTATTGCAAGTTAGTGTTGTTGACTAATCCAAAATTAGTCATGTGAGACTAAAGTAAAGTTTGATAAAATGCTAGTCTCTTTTTGTTAAAGTTAAGGAAGGTTTGCAGGTATGTGATCATATACACCAGGTCTATTATAGAGTTACAAATCATATTTGGATGATGAAAGTGATGAGGGATTTTGGTTGAGGTATGTTATAGATAGAGGTTGTATACCAGTGAGGTTGTGGCATATGGTTTGATGTAATGTTTATGGTATCTGGTTATGGATAATGTGATGTATTGCTAGAGAAATTTTGATGGTTATATTGATATATAGTTGAGGTACATGTTAGTTACATGGTTGAGACAAGTTGTTGATGAGTTGGCACACACATGAGGTGTATAGTTGATGATGTTGGTACATGTTGATGAGTTATAGTTTATGTCTATTTGATGTATGATTGGTACATATTTGGTGCATGTTTGATGCACTCATTGATGGTACAGGTTAAGGTATAGGTTGATGCATGGTTGATGCACTTGTTTATGGTACAGGTTTATTAGAGGCTCTTTGGTATAGGCTGGTGCATTGTTGATGCACTTGTTTATGATACATGTTGATTGGTACAGGTTTACAATAGTATATATCACAATGAGAGTGTGACATTGGTTCCATCATTCTACTTTTATTTCAGGGAGGTTGGACGGGGAAAGGATAGGTGATTGTAGCCACCTTCCGATTGTAGCCAAATAACATAGGGGGTTGTATCCTTATTTTGGTTGTAGCAAGAGAATTGGGGAGTTGGAGCTTCCTTGAGGTTGTAGCTTGAGAAACTAGCGGGTTGGAGACTCCTTCTAGTTGTAGCTGGAAAACAAAGGAAGTTGGTGCTTACAATGAATGTAATTATTCAAGACATATAAGAAAAATTATTATGTGGTTTTCTCTTGCTTTGATTTTCCATGTAAAAATACTGGTGTACTGTGTATGTGTATGATTTCTCATTTATTCATTGTTTATTTACTGTTGAATTATTGGATGATAATCCTACATTGTATAACACTTGCATTATATGGTTAAAAAGGATTAAATTTATCTATTACTGATTCACCCTGCCTCTCAGTAATCCAACAGGGCATGTGGAGACAATTGTTTCCCAAGAGGGTCTAGTCAAAGTGGTTGTGTACTCTAGTCAATAAAGAAATATGTGATTTTTTGGATGGAGATGAAAATCATGTCCTTGATATTATATAGTACCCATACACGAGGATGGATTGGAGAGGATTTATGAACATCCTATTTACTCCAAAAGAGACACCACATGATAGAGGTAATAATGTCATTATGTTTTCATAAATCTAGTTGCATGTTTATTTTTTTTATGTAATGCACATGTAATTTATTATAACATTTTGTTTCAATTATTTGATTATTATTGTCTATTGTTTTGCATATATTGGAACATATGTTACAGATGAACCTCCCCAACTAGATGAGAATATGGACAAAGCATATTATCCACCTCCATTATAGATATATGGCATGCCATGCAGACGATATGGGAGAGTTAAAAATGAGGTTTCAAATCACATATGTTTTTTTATTACTAGGCATGGAGTGGTACATGTATGTGTTCAAGAGATATTACAAGTACCCAAGTTATATGATATATGGTTGACCCTTCCTCATGACATGTAGTCATTGATGCATCATGTTTTAAGTGCCCTCAACCTCATCCATAGGTTGAGGGGTATTTCTCATTCCAATTCACCTATCCCATATTTTGAGGATGATTTTGTTGATCCTCCACCTCAAGTTTCTCCACCACTTGGAAATCCACGACCAGAATGAATCACATCCCCTCCACCACCATCTCCTTCTCCTCCTCCACATATTTCACCAACTGCAACATCCACCGATCCTCCTCCTCTATGTGTTTCACCAACTTCACCATCCACCAATCCTCCTCCTCCTCCTCCATATGATCATGGTGGAGAGATATATCAAACTTTACTTTCTTCATTGTTATCTGACATGGGTACTAATAGAACCTATAGCTATGGTAGTGGAGGAACTGATTCCTCTAGCTTGGTGGTAGACCTAGCTAATAGTGGTACTTGGCATGTATCTTGAGGAATATGGACGAAGACAATTATCCATCTCCTGTACAGATATATGGCATGCCATGCAGGCCAGATGGGAGAGTTAAAATTGAGGTTTCAAATTGCATATGCTTTTTATTACTAGGCATGGAGTGGTACATGTATGTCTTCGAGAGATATTAGAAGTACCTGAGGTATATGATATATGGTTGACCCTTCCTCATGACATGTAATCATTGATGCATCATGTTGTCAGTACCCTCAACCTCATCCATAGGTTCAAGGGTATTACTCTTTCCACTTCATCTAGCTCATCTTTTGACGATGATGTTGTTGATCCTCCACCTCAAGTTTCTCCACCACTTGGTACTCCACCACCAGAATGAACGACATCCCCTCCACCACCATCTCCTTCTCCTCATCCACATATTTCACTAGCTGCAACATCCATTAATCATCCTCCTCCATGTGTTTGACCAGCTGCACCATCCACCAATCATCCTCCTCCTCTTCCTCCTCATCCACATGATCATGGTGGAGAGATATATCAAACTCTACTTTCTTCATTATTATCTGACATGGGTACTGATATAACCTCTAACTCTAGTAGTGGAGGCACTGATTCCTCTAGATCGGTGGTAGACCTAGGTAATAGTGGTAATTGACATGTATATTGAGGAATATGGACAAAGAATATTATCCACCTCCAGTACAAATATATGGCATGACATGCAAGCCAGATGGGAGAGTTAAAACTAAGGTTTCAAATGGCATATGTTTTTTGATTACTAAGCATGGAGTGGTACATGTACATGTTCAAGAGATATTAAAAGTACCCAAGTTATATTATATATGGTTGACCCTTCCTCGTGACATGTAGCCATTGATACATCATTTTGTCAATTCCCTCAACCTCATCCATAGGTTGAGGGGTATTGTTCATTCCACTTCATCTAGCTCATCTTTTGAGGATGATGTTGTTGATCCTCCACCACAAGTTTCTCCACCACTTGGTACTCCACCACCAGAATCAATTACATCCCCTCCACCACCATATCCTTCACCTCCTCCACATATTTCACCAGCTACAACATCCATTGATCCTCCTCCTCCATGTGTTTGATCAGCTGCACCATCCACCAATCCTCCTCCTTGTACTCCTCCACATGATCATGGTGGCGAGATATATCAAACTCTACTTTATTCATTGTTATATAGCATGGGTACTAATAGAACCACTACCTATGGTAGTGGAGGCATTGATTCCTCTAGCTTGGTGGTAGACCTAGCTAATAGTGGTACTTGACATGTATATTGATTTTTATATATTTTACTTGAAATTTATATATGAGATGTTTATTGATTTTGATCAGATTTATATTTGACATGTATATTGATATGTATATCACTCATGTTTATTATATAAAATGTATTATGACTACACTAATGATTAACATTATTAATGATTTTGTTTTTAAATTAAATTTGAGATGTGTGATTCATTTAAATTTAGAGTTGTCATATAATGTTTAAATTTTAGTTTTATGAAATCATTTAATTTGGATTATGATTGCAAAAACTTATAAAAAAATTAATGTCATATACTGTTTAACTCTTCTTGAAGGTGAATTGTTTGTTGTTGAGCAAGATACAATATGTGGATTAAAATTGTTTACAAACAAAAATAAGTAAATATGAGGAGTGAAATGATTGTGATTTGAATAATTGTGTAAATTTATGATAGAATCATTCACTAAAATAATAATGATGTAATAATAATGTTATTTATTAATTTTTATTATTTGAAGATTACAAAATAAAGTTATAATATAATTGTTTACTAAAATCACAATTATTATTTTTTTATTATTTTTAACTTTTCCAAATATTTTGTTAATTTATATTATTCAACTATTATAATATATTAAATTTATTTAGTTAAATTTAAACGGTTAAATATAAATAATAATAATAATAATAATAATAAATTTAAAAAAAATATGTAAAAGTATGTAATTATTACTTGAATCTTATACTAAAAAGTATGCTAAGTACTGCATTTCATTGGTTTTGTATTAAAATGTATGAAAATATTGGATTAAATTAATGAATGAAAAAATTAATTTGAATAATTACTCTGATTAAATGTTAATTTATCATCTATTTTAATGAGAAAGTTATAATAAAGCTACTTGTGACTGTTGCAATCCCTCTATAATGAGAGGATGCTATCCAGGCGGGTTAGGACTTCACCTAGGGGGACGACGACCTATCATGGAATCACACCTAGCATGCTCTCAGTCCTGTGCAGACCCTCCACCTACCCCATGGAAATCACCAATTCGCTATAGTTATTTTTAGAGGGGAAATCTTAGGAAATGAAAGAGGTGACTCTCTATGATTTTTATAGATGATATTTGTTTAGAAGATTAGAAGTTTATATACTTTATATTCTCTTAGAATGTATTAAATTAACTGAATAAAAGTAAAAAATAACTGGAATGGGAGGAAAATTCAAGCATACCTGGCTTGAGTTGGACATCGTGAAAAGATCTCAAGTCTTTGTTTGTTGTTATGCTCCTCTCTAACTCAATCAAAGGAAAACGTGAGGTGTGGTTTGTGAAAATGGCCACAAATCACACTCACGGTCCCTTGAAAAAGGGCACAACAGGAACGTGTGCAAGAACACACACACGTTATTAAGAACACACATGCATTCTTATGAACACACATGTGTTCCTGTCAACATGCCTATGTGACACACTGAGTGGAGGTTTAGGTTTTTTCTGAACCTAAAGTATCAGGAACACATGCATGTTCTTATAGATGTGATTCAAACACCCACCCACTCCCTGAGATTTGCATGACCTCCCGGTCTAAGGATCACTCAATTTGGGAGCTGGATCATCTTGAATAATCCTATTGAACCTTCACATTCACTTACACACACATTTTCCCTCTTTTTCGGCCCTAAATTACCTTACAAAGGGATTTGATAGGTAAAGTGAGAAATCCATGTGACCCTGGGCTTAAAACTGTGGGCTAATTCTCCACACTCCAAAGAATTCAGGACTTCGGAGCCTCCGAGCTTCGAGAGTTTTATTAGACATGCAACACGTTCCTCCTGAACAATGAATTGGCAGAGTATCAAATTACTTTTCAAATCAATGGCTTAGAATCTCCACTGAGATATACGGTGGTGGTAAAAACTTCAACTATTCAAGATTCAGGGATTTCAATAGCCACAAACTGTAAAATTGTTGAACTCCAAAGTGACACACACCTCTAGATGATGACAGAAATCAACGAGCCTAGAGATACGTTAAGATCAACGGTTGATATTCTCTTCAATATTCAGGCTTCGGGGCCTTGTGAATCTCAGCACCCACTTTCTCCCAGACCTGTGAACTCCAAAATTCCAACCGACGAAGATCAAGGACTCTCCTCCTCTAGAGGAATCGACAGTCGCAATGAGCTTCGAGACTCAAGACTTCATGAATCCTGGCTCTTCAAACTCACTTTTCCTCTAAATGTCAAATTAACGGAGGGTCTAATCACCTACCACGTGTCCACTTCAATCAATATATAGGATGAATTCTGGCCTCCGAGACTTCGAAATTCTTTCACCCAGAAAAATTCACTCCTAATTTCCTCTGGAGTACTAGTCAACCGGAGCTCACGAGCTGTCACCACATGGCCTTCGTCTGTCAACAGTCAGGATTCTCTTCGAGATTCGGAGCTTCGAGGAGTTATGAACCAAAAAAAACTTCCCATGAAATCCTCTGGAGTATAAAATCTCTCGAATCCGAGATATATTGCAACGCATACCTGGTGCCAATGGATAGGATTCATTCTGGGCTTCGGAACTTCGGGAGTTCCACACACTTTTCTATCACACCTCAACTCCATCGGATAGCTGGACTTATGAACTTTGTTGGATTTGCAGACATGTGTCCTTGCTGATGGATGGTCCCGATTCACTTTGGAATTCGGGAGTTTCACCTCTAATGTACTCCCTGCGCAAAATTCGATGAATATGTGAAGCCCGAAGGACTCGCTAGCTTAAACCCCGTGCACCTTTTCTTGATCCGAAGATTTTCGATCCTCGTGCCGAGATATGATGGCTGATATATGTTCTCCCTTTGTGTGCATTCATCCTCTTGTCTGGACTCCAATTTGACGACCCATATTTCTCCTGAAAACTAATCTGATGATAGTTGTAGCTCCTCCTCCTCAACTATCTGCGCTTTCCTTCTGATGAAGGATTTCTTAAATGTTTTCAAGGATTAACCTTTGATTATCTCATGCAGGGTTGTTTTCTTGGCCTTTTCTTGCATTGCACCTCCTGAGCTTGTAAATTGATATAAGTTCTTTTGCACTCACCTTGCGCTCCTTCGACAGTGTAGAAATTAGAATCCTTTTTCCTTCTACACTCCTTGCAGGTATCTATGCATACTTGCACTATTTATCCTATGCTTTTAAGTGCTCATAATTTAAAGGGTTCAGTCCCTTTGTTCTCCAAATGATCTATTTTTCCCTCATGGCACTTTGTTCTCTATCTATTGATCTTGTTCAACACTTTAGATGAAGTATTTGGTTCACAATTGTGTTTCTCCTGTAGTCTATGACTCAGACGGTTTTCTATAAAACTCCTTGTGCTTTCCCCTTAGAGTATTTAGTAACTCTAATGTGCCCACCTAGAAATCTTCTCACATAACTTCAAGAAAATTCCTTGCACACTCCTTGTGCTAAATCCTCAAAGTGATCAGTAACTCTGGTGTGCATTTTCTTTGACTATTCCTTCTGAGCTTTAGAATAGTTTTGGTGTGCCCTCCTGGCACTCTCTCTTTTGAACTCGAAAAAGAGTTCAAGTGCACTCCTTGCACCGAATTCTTAGATTTTTTCAACTACTCTGGTGTGCACTCCTTGCACAAGCCTAAAGAGTCCATAACACTTAGAAAAATACAGATAGATAGAGAAATCTATCTAATTCCTCCAAATGAAAACATTCATATACTCACAACATTCATGAACACACACTAAAAATTCAAACACATTAAGAAAAATTATTTAACATACACACGGAAAACTCATAGGTAGGAAAATATGCTCTTTGTATTAAGATTGAATGCTTTTTTACACTATGTACAAAGCTCGATTGCAACATAGTCTTCAACTCTTTCTCCTCTCCTCTCTTATGCTCCTTAGTAGCTAACTCCTTCTAAATATAATATCCTCTTCCTAACTCTAAGGAAGTTTTGGTACATAAATATATTTATAAAGGAGGGGCTTCTCGCACCTTCCTCACCTACCTCATTAAATTATATTCAATAAACATCTAGTCCGAATCAGATCTAGATCTACCTACTCTCATCCATTAAAGGTGACTCTACACATTAGAATAACTTGGCCTGTACAAAGACAGTGGATTAGATTTCCCTGAGCCTACAAACATTTAATACATTAAATTTTTAAATTTAAGTTAAAAAATGAGAGGGTTGGCGCCTCTCTCCCCTTGGAATTCATTCCTCCTAATGCGCTGCAAGGTTGGCATGTTGATGTGTTGGTGGGTTCGAGTGCTTCTCCTGCATCATACTCCTATTCTAAGAAAAATAATGAGTTCCTTCTCATGGATCCCCTGTTGTTGCTATTCATATCCTCCTGGGTCCCAAACTTCATTATGGAGTTTTCCATTTTCTCCTCTGCTTTGTTGTTTCTTTTGTTACTTTACTTCGGCTACTGCATGTTGTCCTCTAGTCATCTTCCATCTATTGTTGACTTCTTTATTTTCTTCTCCCAACATAAATCTCCTTATCTCCTCTATTTCTTTGTCCAACTAGTCCACTGGTTGGCTCTTCTCCTGTAGCCTGATATGTTGTTGCATATCCTCTTCTTCACACAGATCAATGGGAAGATCATCCTGATCCCCCATGCTGAATTTATCTCTTGTGGCAATGGATTTCCACTCCACTATAGGTTGAAAATATTTAGCCATATTACTGAGTTGTTTCTCATCTATCCCCTCTCATAGTTTTATTGATCCCAGTTCCTCTGATCTTCTGTCATTTTCTTGTGTTGGTACAAGTTCAGCTTCATCCAATTTCTCATTCAGATGGAATTCTTCTTCATTCTACATTATTGTCTCCTTTTGGAAATCTTCTTTTGTCTCTGGATTATCTAACCAATCCTCCAACACCTTTAACGGTTTCTCCCACTAAGTGAGCATCAGATATGAATGCTCCTCTTATTCTCTCATAACTTGGGAAGATGTCAATGTCTACTCAATCTCCTCCTTCATGACAATCTATGTTGGTTGTTCTCCTTCTGCACCTGCAATATGTGCACTAGCCTTTGTTGGGCTACTTGGCATGAATATTTTGATTCCCCCAATGATAAAAATTGACCTATGATCCTCCTTTGTCAGTACTTCTTGTTGATCTGAGCTCTCCTCTGAGTTCCTGAGACTTTTAGACAATCTCATTTTCTTCACCTTTCCCACATAGCAATCTAAAATTTCACTTCTGTCGTCTTGGAAGTCTATGAGATCCTCAATTGATCTCTTCTGATTTCCCACCTAGAAATATGAAATTTCATCTCTTCCCTCTTGCCAGTCTACGAGATCCTTGACTGATCTCTTTTCGTCCTCACTGAGGTTTTCAACTCTCCTCAACCACCTCCTCAATATCTATTGCTACCTCTTGGAAACTAGCTATTGGACAGACCACTTTTCTTTCTTCTTCATGGTCCACTCATATCTCCATATTTTGAGTGCCTCTTGTTGCATCCTAGACATCATCTTGTCGACCTATTCTCTAATCTCTTTGATCTCTTTATCCATTGGTTCTTTGTGTACATGCTTGCAGTGTTCACTCTAATCTCTTTGAGCTCCGATACCACTTGATGGTATCAATGAAACAAATTTATTAGCTCTCATACCATCTTATGTAGACCCCCACCCACTCCCCAGATTCTGCGCGACCTCCCGGTCTAAGCATCATTCAATTCGGGAGCTCGATCAACTCAAAATTTCATGTTGAACCTTCACATTCACTTCCACGTGATTTTTCCCTCTTTTTCGACCCTAAATTAACTTACAAATGGATTTTACCGGTCAAGGGTGAAATCCATGTGACCATGGTATAAAAATTGTGGTCTAATTCTCCACACACGAAGAATTCAAGACTTCAAATCCTCCAGGATTCAAGATTTTTAACAAACAGGCAACGCGTTCCTCCTGAAGAGTGAATTGGTGGAGTGCATAATTCCTTTTCCTATCAACAGCTCAGAATCTCCACTAAGATCTACGGTTTTTGTAAAACCTTCGGCTATTTGGGCTTAAGGGGTTTCAATAGCCACAAAACTCAAACTTGTCGAACTTCGAAATCATGCACACCTCTGGACGCTGGTAGGAATCAATGGACATAGATGTAATGTACCTCAAATTTACCATAAAAAAAATAAAATTCTATGACATAATTCAACTTTGTTTAAGCTTAGAATTTAAGAGAACGTAAGATTCAATTCAATCCATAAAGACATCATTACACCAGTCTAGTTTACTTCAAATAGAAAATTGTCAAAGTAATCAGTTTTGCACATTTCATTATGCTTGTGATTGCAAGTCTGGGTCTTCATGACTACTAGAATAGTAGGTATCTTGAATGTCTTCTATGTGCGTGTGTAAAGGCAATATTATCATTTTTACTATAGGAAATTTTCTTTAACTCTTCGTTAACATCTGTACTTATTTCCACCTACAAGTAAGTATATACCCATATCCCTTTCCATATAATAATTTAGGTACTTGTCATGCCCCGTACACAGTGACCTATAATATGAACTGTTATTATTATACTTCTATCCCAGATGAAGATCCTCCAACGTTCTCTACCAGTCCATACATTACAGCATTTGAGTTGTTCCTATAACAATAATTCCTACTATGTTCCTACAACTTTGTGAAGAAACAGAGGTCAATCGGGTTTCAGTGATCACAAATGCTGAACAAAATGAACAACCCCGTTGTTTTTCATAATCTGAAATACGGAAAGACTGTGGGCTAACACTTCGTGATTTCGAGGTTCAGGGTTTCACGAGTACAAAATACAAACATCAACACACACAACAACTCCCGAAATTGCGAAAGGTGACCAGTATTTCAGGATTTCAGGGTTTCAAATGCCAAACAACAACACACAACAACTCCCGAATTTTGAAAGGTTAAACGGTGTGGGATCAACACTTCGGGATTCTGGGATTCGGGGTTTCAAATGAGAAACAACAAGACACAACAATTCCCGAATCTGAAAGGTGAAAGAGTGTGGGACCAACACTTCGGGATTTCGGGGATCAGGGTTTCGCGAGTACAAAAGCCAAACATCAACACACACAACAACTCCTGAAATTGTGAAAAGTGACCAGTATTTCGGGATTTCGTAGTTCGGGATTTCGTGAGTACAAGTTCTCAACAACACACCACAACTTCCGAAAATGCGAAAAGGGAAAGGTAGGACTCACATTTTGGGGTTTCGGGGTTCGAAACTTCGTGAGTTCTGGTGTCCAAACATCAAGATAAAAAAACTTTTGAAAATGCGAAAAAGGAGAGGTGGGTCTTGCATTTCAAGATTTTGGGGTTTGGAAATTCGTGAGTTTCGGTGTCCAAACATCAGCATGAACAAACTTCCGAAATGTGAAATAAAATAAAGGTGAGACCCATATTTCAGGATTTCGGGGTTCAGAACTTTGTGAGTTCCAGTGTCCAAATATCAACATGAACAAACTTCCGAAATGCGAAAGAAAATAAAGGTGAGACCCATATTTCAGGATATCGAGGTTCGAAACTTCGCGAATTCCATAGCCAAACATCCAACGTACAACAATTCCCGAATTGCAAAAAAGAAAGGAACTAACATTTCAGGATTTCGGTATTTGGGGTTTTGGGGTTTGGAAAAGCAAGGGAACTTCGTATAAATGTAACCAACAAGTCCTGAATGCCGAAAATCACATTATTTTCATAATTCTAATATTTTTGTCTTGTACTAGTATTCTTACTTTCGTTCTGTGAAAGAGTAGGTGTAGAAGGATTCAATATTTGTTTACTGATCAGAATTCCAAAAAATCTAACTTTTGAGTTTTATACACATATAATCTATAAAAGGGGTACAATAGGGTAACATGTTCTGTAAAAGGTAACTACTATTATGTTAACTTAGAGCCTCTTTAAGCAATGTATTAAACATCAACAATACTAGATCTGTGCATCTATGTAAATACAAGAATAAGAATATCATTCCATCAGAGTTTGGAAATTGTAAATGATGATCTGAGGGATCTGAGTTTGGTTTCTGATGGTTCCCATAATTCTTTAACTTTCCAAATTTTGTACATATAGTATTTTGACTTCAGATTAAACCTAACCCGTAGATGGACCAGCTTTCTTAAACTCAATTTCTATAAAAATAAATTTGCCTAGCACTTCCAAGTTTCAGGAGGGACCACTCCATAATTTAGACTTTGATTGTACATTTAATACCACGATAAATGTCATCCATTGAAAGAATTATTTCAAATTTAGGAACAATTAGATGCATATTATCAGTTACACACCAAACATCCAAGAATAGAAAGGGAAAGGTTTGCATTAACGCAATTATATATAATCACACAATAGATACCTGCCATCAATCAAAACATAGCCATTCAAAATAGAGAGGGGTAGATCAACATATTTGTATCCAATCTGCGGGAAGACCTAGGGGACAACCACGTTCCTCCCAACCATAGAATAGGGCAGCCAAAGTCACTTACCTGATTCGCCCCCTAGCCTGACCATGAATCCATGATGGCGAACTTGGAAACTCCTCCTCAACAATGTCCTTCAATTACAATAGTTATCCTCTTGCCTCACACTTACTCAACAATGCTCATAACAATAAGGCCATTCTGTTTCAGCAGGCTCCTCTTTCCTCACAGTCAATCTGCAATGCTCATAACAACAAGAGCACTCAGAAATCTTTTCCCAGCATACTTGGCAGTGTCCTGCCTCCTCACATATGTTATTTATCAATTTTGTCCAGGTCTTTTCCCTCCTTTGGGGATTTTCGCAGCTTTCTTAATACCTGATTTTTAGGGGCTGCCAGTGGCCAAATTTGTGATTTTCCACTTCTCATAATCAACATAGAGCCAATTCCAACATGTTCCCCACTCATGGAGTCATGGTCGGTTGATTTTAACATGGTTATTCCATTTGTCCTCCTTCTATTAATATAAATATTTTGTTGTGATACAAGTGTCATAGTCAAATAGTTAGTTGAGTCCAAACAGATCTCTGCCTAATAGTCACAATAATTAAATACAATTATTAAATTTGAAATTCGGAATTGCCATAAATGGAAAAAAATTTCCATATTCGAATTTGCCAAAAACAAAAATAAATTTCCAGCACATAAAAAAACATTTTATTTTTGGGGGATGTCACATCCTTTCCCCCTTCAATAAAACATTGTCCTCAGTGTTCGTTCCTTTTCTGAAATAGGATTGGATGAGATTTCCACAAATCTCCTTCCGATTCCCAAGTGGCCTCCTCAAGACTAAAGTGCTTCCATTGCACCTTTACCTGAGCGACGGCTCTATTCCAAAGTGTTATTTCTCTCTGGTCCAGAATGTGTAGGGGTTCCACCTAGAACTTGCCTTCAGGTTCCACCTGCACCAAGTTCCAATCAATCATATGAGTAGGGTCATGAATATACTTTTTCAACAAAGATACATGAAATGCATTATGAATTCTTAGATTAGCTGGAAGTGCAAGTTGATATGTTATGGGTCCAATTCGAGCTAGTATCTCGAAGGGCCCACAAAACATGGGTGCTAGCTTGGCACAGTTCCCTAACTTCAGTGATCTTTTTCGGGCTTTGACCTTCAAATAAACATGGTCTCCCACTTGAACTTCCAACTGTCTTCTTTTCTAATCCACATAGCTCTTCTGTCTGTCCTGTGCCGCTTTCAAGTTCTGTTGTACCTTCCTTACCATGTTCTCCATTTCTTGAAGAATATCTGGTCCAACCATGATTTTGTCAGTCAGGTTATCCCAGCTAATTGGAGTTGTACACTTTCTTCCATACAGTAATTCGAAAGGGCTCAACTTAGCCAAAGTTTGGTACCCATTGTTATATGTAAATTCTACCAAGTGTAGGTAGTCTTCCCACTTGTTCGGCTTTGTTCTTACATACATGTGGAGCATATCCTCTATGATTTGATTTGTCCTTTCAGCCTCCATCTGTTTGTGGATGATAACTCATATGGAAATTCAAATTAGTATTTAGTCCTGCAAACAATTCCTTCCAAAAAGCGGATGTGAATTTTACGTCTCTATCTGAAATCAACATTTTAGAAATACCATGCAGTCTAAAAATTTATTTCATGAATATTTCAACAATATTAATATCTTTAAAAGTAGACTTTACAGGAATAAAGTGTGCATACTTACTGAGTTTATCGATTACAACCATGATTGAATCATTTTGTTTCTGAGTTTTTGTCAACCCTATTATAAATTCCAGTGATATGGTCTCCCATTTCCATTCTGGTACTGGCAATGGCTGTAATAGGCCGGTTGGATGCTGGTGTTTGGCCTTAACCTGCTGACAATATTGGCACCTAGCCAAGTACTCTGTTGCTTCGCCCTTTATATTAGGTCAGAAAAATAGTTTTATGAGTGTTGTTATTGTTTTCTGGTAACCTGGATGGCTAGAGTATGGTTTCTTATGCACTTCTTCTAAAATAGTTAATTTTAGCTCTGTTGAATCTGGTATGTAAAGTCTGTTTTTAAATATTAATAGTCCCTTCTTGTCGATACTTATCTCTGGTTTATCTGAGTTTGTGATACTGTTTTGAAATTCTGTCATTATCTTAGTGTAATTTCCATCATTGATACCTGTCGTCCTTATTCTTTGTTCCATATCACTTTCTACCCTGCTGATGTTTATCTGAAATAACCCATGGATTGTGCGGCTTAAAGAATCTTCTACTTTATTTTCCTTACCCTTGATATGTCTGACCTCGAAGTCAAATTCGCTCAGGAAGGCTAGCCACCTTGCTTGTCTTGCATTAAGGTTTGGTTGGTTAAATAGATATTTCACCCCGCTATTATTCGTCAATAGTAATAATTTTATGCCCATTATATAGTGTCGCCACATTTTTAAGGCATGTATTACTGCTGCCAATTCTAAGTCATGAGTGACATAATTTCGCTCGTGTTCCTTTAGTTTCCAGGACTCATAACAAATCACGTTCCCTTCCTGAGTTAGAACACCACCTAGTTCGTCTTTACTTGCATCAACGCATACTGTGAAGTTTTTATTTGGGTCTGCTACCTTCAAGATGGGCGTCGATGTCAATAATTCTTTTAGCTTGTTAAAACTGTCTTGATACTTTTGCGACCAGTTAAACTTGGTCCCTTTCTTTTGTAATGACGTGATAGGGTAGGCTATCTTGGAGAACCCTTCTATAAATCTGCAATAATATCCGGTGATTCCCATGAATGACTGGATATCTGCCAGATCCTTAGGCACTGGCCATTCCATAATGGATTTTATCTTTTCCGGGTCTACGACAATAACCTCTGAGGACATGACATGTCCTAAATATTGTATTTCTTTTTTTATAAAAACAATATTTGTCGAATTTTGTGTATAGTTTGTGTTTCCTTAGTGTTTGCAGAACTATTCGTAAGTGTTCATCATGTTCCTCCTCCGTTTTAGAATAGAAAAAAATATCGTCGATAAATACTACTACGAACTTGTCTAAGTACGGGTTGAAAATGTTGTTCATCAAGAACATAAATGTGGTTGGTGCATTAGTGAGTCTGAAAGGTATGACTAGAAACTCGTAGTGTCTATATCTTGTATGAAAAGTTGTTTTGTTTATGTCCTGGTCCTTTATCCTAACTTGATGATAACCAGATCGTAAATCCAATTTTGAGAAGATCTTGTCCCCACCAACTTGATCGAACAAATCATTTATCCATGGTAAGGGGTATTTGTTCTTAATGGTCACTTTGTTCAGTTGCCTATAATCGTAACATAGTCTTAGACTACCATCTTTCTTTTTCACAAAGAGGACTGGTGCACCCCATGGCAAGACACTTGGTCTGATATACTCTTTGTCCAACAATTCCTGTAATTGTATTTTTAATTCTGTCCATTCTGGTAGACTCATTCGGTAGGGTTCTTTTGAGATAGGGGTTAATCCGGGTAGTAAGTCTATAGAGAAATCTATTTCTCTCCTAGGAGGTAATTCTAGTATCTCGTCAACAAACATGTCTCTGAATTCCTATAGGACAACAAAGTCTTCTAGCTTTGGCTTATCTTCTATTTCTAATAGATTTGTCACTTGGATGGCATAAACTTCACATCCCTTTCTAATGCATTTCTTGAATTACATTGCTGAAACTTGTCTGACTGACACAAGTTTTGGTATACCTTGGGTTGTTCTAACAATGCAAAAATTATCTTTATAGCTACGTATATTTGTATAACAGTCTAGTACTGCTTTGTGTTGTTCCAACCAATCCATCCCGATAGTCATATCATAAGATCCTAGTGGTAGGATGTTCATATTGGTCCTTATCTTTTGACCATCTAAGCTGAACTCAAGATCAGAAATAAAGTTAACTACTTTTCTTTTAGTACCTGTTGCTAGTTGTACAAGCCAAGATTTTTCGTTCTTTTGTTTCTTAAGTTTATTCAAATCTACTATATCGGGAGTAATATAACTTAACGTAGCTCCAGGGTCAATTAAAACAAAAATTTGAGTGTCATGGATTTTACCTTCGATTTCTACCACCGAGGACTAGTGGTCATCTTTTCGACCATCTATGGATGCATTTATCCGATGCAAACTTCTGCCAATGTCTCTCACTGTCGAGGCTTCCTGTATATTGTGAACAACAGTTCTATTTGTTGTAATTAAACGTGGACATTTCCTCCTTAGATGAGTCTCTCCACACTCCCAACACTTTAATGGCTCACGGGAGTTGTCCCCAAACTTCTTCGTTCCCAGGTTTACCGACTTACCGCTACCTTGAGTATTTGGATGATTGGAGTGAAAATCCTTCCTTGGGAGACTTTTTGTTGCATTCCAATCAGGAGCTGGCTGGTATCCCTTCTTCCACTGGTTTATTCCAGGTCTTGGGAAAATCCACCTGCTATTTATATTCATCATAACACATTCGTTCTTTCCTAAATACCTTACTCAAGGATTTGGGGTTGTCAAACTCAATTATGTCCCTGTAGGATTGTGGTAAACAACTTAAGAATCACTGGATTTTTACCTTATACTCCCAGATGTATGGTACGAACCTTAGTAGTTCCAAAAACTTATTTATAAGGCCCTTCATCATCATTTCTCCAAGTCATAACTCATAAAATTCTTTCATCTTCCTTTCATAATAGCTTTCAGAAAGGTATTGCTTCTTGAAATACTTCTTGAAGTTGAACCATTCCAACTGTTTCTCCTTCAGGCCCTTGGCCAATTTCAGGTACTACCACCAAATGTTGGCCTTCCCCTTCAGATTGTAGACAATCATTCTGACCTTCATGTTACTAGAATAGTTGTGGATTTGGAAGTATTTTTTGATGTCCAACAACCATGCCTCGGCTTCTTCTCCTGTCCTGGATTCTCCATCAAAGTAGTTGGTTTAATCTTTTTAAATCCTCCTTCAAGGTGGTCGGTTTGTTTTCTTTTTTTGTCTGGTATGGTTTTGTCTTCAGCTGAAGGTGTCCCTTCATACAAACTATCTCCTTTTTCTATTTTCGCACCAGAATTCTTGGAGGCCCTTTTGTTGACCTCCTCCTCATGGTTATCATCTTTTGGGATTTTCTTGGTTACTATACTATGCAGCAGGACTTCATTTATCTCTTGTTGTTCCTGCTATGCCTTCTTCAATTTTTCATTATCGACCTTGAAAACCTGTAGTTCAACAATAAGGTTCTTCTTTGTTTCCAACACCTTCGTGGGTGAGCTTCCATCATTGTTCTGTCTTGGATCCCCAGGAGGTCCTTATTGCAGATTCTCTTCCACCATGATTTCTTCACCTTCTTGAGTTTCCATTATTCAACACAAAATAGAAAATCTTTCTATTTGTAATCCACACGATTTTTTATTTTTTTCATAAATCAGAATATATACTATGCAATTAATGTGGCCCTGTTCAGGCCTAGTGTTGTAACTTTTTCTCTAATACCAAATGTAATGTACCTCAAATTTACCATAAAAAAAATAAAAATTCTATGACATAATTCAACTTCGTTTAAGATTAGAATTTAAGAGAAGGTAAGATTCAATTCGATCCATAAAGATATCATTACACTAGTCTAGTTTACTTCGAACAGAAAATTGTCAAAGTAATCAGTTCTGCACATTTCATTATGCTTGTGATTGCAAGTCTGGGTCTTCATGACTGCTAGAACAGTAGGTAACTAGAATTTCTGCTATGTGCGCATGTAAAGGTGATATTATCATTTTTGCTGTAGGAAATTCGCTTTAACTCTCTGTTAACATCTGTACTTATTTCCACCTACGAGTAAGTATATACCCATATCCTTCTTCGTATAATAATTTAGGTACTTGTCATGCCCCATACACAGTGACCTGTAACATGAACTATTATTATTATACTTCTATCCCGGATGAAGATCCTCCAACTTTCTCTACCAGTCCATACATTACAGTATTTGAGTTGTTCCTATAACAATAATTCCTACTATGTTCCTACAACTTTGTGAAGAAACAGAGGTCAATCGAGTTTCAGTGATAAAAAATGCTGAACAAAATGAAGGATCCTCTTGTTTGTTGAAATCTGAAATATGAAAAGACTGTGGGCTAGCACTTCAGGATTTCAGGGTTCGGGGTTTTGCGATTACAAAACACAAACATCAACACACACAACAAATCCCAAAATTGCGAAAGGTGACCAGTATTCAGGATTTTGGAGTTCAGGATTTCGGGGTTTCAAATGCCAAACAACAACACACAACAACTCATAAATTCCGAAAGGTGAAAGGGTGTGGGATCAACACTTCGGGATTTCTGGATTCGGGGTTTCGGGGTTTCAAATTCCAAACAACAATACACAACAAATCTCGAATTCTGAAAGGTGAAAGGGTGTGGGATCAACACTTTGGGATTTCAAGGTTCAGAGTTTCGTGAGTACAAAAGCCAAACATCAACACATACAAAAACTCCCGAAATTGCGAAAGGTGACCAGTATTTTGGGATTTCACGAGTACAAGTGCCCAACAATACACTACAACTTCCGAAAATGCGAAAAGGGAAAGGTAGGACTCACATTTTGGGGTTTCAGGGTTCGGAACTTCGTGAGTTCCAGTCTCGAAAATTCAACATAAACAAACTTCCGAAAATGAGAAAAAGGAGAGGTGGGTCCCGCATTTTGGGATTTCGAGGTTCCGAACTTCGTGAGTTCCGGTGTCCAAACATTAGCATGAACAAACTTCCAAAATGCGAAAGAAAAGAAAGGTGAGACCCGTATTTCGGGATTTCGGGGTTCAGAACTTCGCGAGTTCAAGTGTCCAAATATCAACATGAACAAACTTCTGAAATGTGAAAGAAAGGAAAGGTGAGACCCGTATTTTGGGATTTCGGGGTTCGGAATTTTGTGAGTTCCATAGCCAAACATCCAACGTAGAACAATTCCTGAATTGCGAAAAAGAAAGGAACTAACATTTCGGGATTTCAGGATTAGGGGTTTTGGGGTTTGGAAAAGCAAGGGAACTTCGTATAAATGTAACCAGCAAGTCCCAAATGCTGAAAATCACATTATTTTCATAATTCTAAGATTTTTTCCTTGTACTATATTCTTACTTTTGTTCTGTGAAACAGTAGGTGTAGAAGGATTCAATATCCGTTTACTTATCAGAATTTCAAAAAATCTAACTTCTGAGTTTTATACGCATATAATCTATAAAAGGGGTACAATAGGGTAACGGGTTCTTTAAAAGGTAACTCCTATTATGCTCACTTAGAGCCTCTTTAAACAATGCATTAAACGTCAACAGTACTAGATCTGTGCATCTATGTAAATACAAGAATAAGAATATCATTCCATCAGAGTTTGGAAATTATAAATGATGATCTGAGGGATCTGAATTTCTTTTCCGGGGGTTCCCATAATTCTTTAACTTTCCAAATTTTGTACATCTACTATTTTGACTTCAGATTAAACCTAACCCGTAAATGGACCAGCTTTCTTAAACTCAACTTCTATAAAAATAAATTTTCCTAGCACTTCCAGATTTTGGGAGGGACCACTCCAGAATTTAGACTGTGATTGTACATTTAATACCACGATAAATGTCATCCATTGAAAGAATTATTTCAACTTTAGGAACAATTAGATGCATAATATCATTTACACACCAAACATCCAAGAATAGAGAGGGAAAGGGTTGAATTAATGTAATTAGATATAATCACACAACATATACCTGCCATCAATCAAAACATAGCCATTCAAAATAGAGAGGGGTAGATCAACATATCTGTATCCAATCCGCGGGAATACAAAGGGGACAACCACGTTCCTCCCAACCGTAGAATAGGGCAGCCAAAGTCACTTGCCCGATTCACCTCCTAGCCTAACCATGAATCCATGAGGGTGAACTTGGAAACTCCTCCTCGACAATGTCCTTCAATTCCAATAGTTATCCTCTTGCCTCACACTTACTCAACAATGCTCATAACAACAAGAAAATTTTGTTTCAGCAGGCTCCCCTTGCCTCACAGTCAATTCGCAGTTCTCATAACAGCAAGAGAGATCAAAAATCTTTTCCCATCATACTTGGCAGTGTCTTGCCTCCTCACATATTCTATTTATCAATTTTTTCCAGGTCTTTTCCCTCCTTTGGGGATTTTCGCAGCTTTCTTAATCCCTGGTTTTCAGGGGCTTCCAGTGGCCAAATCTCTGATTTTCCACTTCTCATAATCAGCCTAGAGGCAGTTCCAACATGTTCCCCACTCATGGAGTCATGGTCAGTTAATTTTAACATGGTTGTTCCATTTGTCCTCCTGCAATTAATATAAATATTCTCTTGTGATACAAGTGTCATAGTCAAATAGTTAGTTGAGTCAAAACATATCTCTGCCCAACAATCACAATAATTAAATACAATTATTAAATTCGAAATTCGAAATTGCCATAAATTTCTAGCACATAAAAAAATATTTTATTTTTATGGGATGTCACAATAGAGCTACGTCAAGATCGATGGATGATATTCTCTCCAGTATTCTAGCTTCGGTGCCTTGCGAATATCATCACCCACTTTCATCCAAACCTACGAACTTTGGAGTTTTAACTGGTGAAGATCAACGACTCTCCTCCTCCATAGGAATTGATGGTCACGATGAGCTCCGAGACTCCAGACCTCGGAAGTCATGGCTCTTCCAACTCACTTTTCCTTCGAATGTAGAATTAATGGAGATTCTAATATCCCACCATGTGTCCACTCCGATCAATGGATAGGATAAATTCCGACCTCTGGGACTCCAGAATTCTTTCACCGAAAAACCACCACTCCTAATTTCCTCCAATGTACTAGTCCACTGGAGCTCACGATCTTTTTCCATGTGGCCTCCATCTGTCAATGTTGATGATTCTCTTCAGGATTTAGAGCTTCGAGGATTTATGAACCAAACCAATATTCCCACTAAATCCTCCAGAATACCAAATCTCTGGACTTTGAGATCTATTTCCATGCATACCTGGCATCAACAACTAGGATTTGTTCCGACCTTTGGAACTTCAGGAGTTCCTCACACTTTGCTATCACACCTCAACTCCGTCGGATAACCGGACTTTTGAACTTTGTTGGATATGCGGACACGTGTCCTTTTTGATGGATGATCTGGATTCACTTCGGGCTTCGAGAGTTTTGCGTCTGTTGAAATCCTCGCACGAAATTCGTCAAATATGCGAAGTCCAAAGGACTTCCAAGGTTAAACCATGTGCACCTTTTCTTGATCCTCCGATTTTCAATCCTGGCACCTAGATCCGATGACTGATATTTGTTCTCCCTTCGTGCGCACTGCTCCTCCTGTCAGGACTCTGATCCGATGGCCCATATTTCTCCTGACAGTTGATCTGACAATAGTTGTAGCTCCTCCTCCTCAGTTATCTTTCCTTTCCTTTTGATGAAGGATTCCTTGATATTTTTCAAAGGATTTACCTTTTATTCTCTCATGCGGGTCTCTCTTCTTGGTTTCTACTTGCGCTGCACCTTTTGAGCTTGGAACTTGAGATAAGTTCTCTTGTGATCACCTTGGGCTCCTTCTGCAGTCTAGGAGTTAGACTTCTTTCGCCTTCTGCACTCCTTGCAGGGCTTTGCACTTACTTGTGCTATTTATCTTGAGATTTTAAGTGCTCGGACTTCAATGGGTTCATTCCCTTTATTCTCCAAATGATCTCTTGTTCCCTCCTATCACTTTGTGTTCTTCTTCCTGAGCTTGTTTAATACTTCATATGAAGTATTTGGTGCACACTTACGCTTCTCCTATAGTATAAGACTTAGACTATTTTCTGGCGGACTCCTTGTGCTTTCCCCTCAAAGG
Source organism: Picea engelmannii (assembly GCA_009831015.1). Classification (NCBI taxonomy): domain Eukaryota; kingdom Viridiplantae; phylum Streptophyta; class Pinopsida; order Pinales; family Pinaceae; genus Picea; species Picea engelmannii. The sequence continues at coordinate 251,287 of ML783272.1, read as the reverse complement.
ATTCAATAACTCTGATGTTCCCACCTGGAAATATCCTCAAAGAACTAGAAGCAGAGTCCTTGTGCACTCCTTGCGCTAAATCCTCAAAGTGTTCAGTAAATTTGGTGTGCCTTCTCTTGCACTATTCCTTCTGAGCTTTAGAACAGTTCTGGTGTGCCCTCCTGGAACTCTCTCTTCTGAGCTCGAAACATAGTTCAAGTGCACTCCTTGCACTGGATTCTTAGAGTTTTTCAATTACTCTGGTGTTCACTCCTTGCACAAGACTAAAGAGTCCAGAACACTCAGAAAACTACAGATAGATAGATAAGTCTATATAATTCTTGCAAATGAAAACATTCATATACTCACAACATTCATGAACACAAAATAAACATTTATGCAAATTCAGAAAAATCATAGAAAAGACATAGAGAAAACTCATAGACATGGAAATATACTCTCTGTATTAAGATTGAATGTTTTTTTACATTGTGTATAAAGTTGGACTACAAAATAGTTTTCAACTCTTTCTCTTCTCCTTTATTCTCCTCCTTAGCAACTAACTCCTTCTAACTCTAATATCCTCGTCCTAAATCTAATGAATATCTGATACATAGATATGTTTACAAAGGAGGGGCTTATCACACATTCCTCACTTACATCATTAAATTACATTCAATAAACATCTAGTCTGAATCGGATCTAGATCTACCTACTTTCATCTGTTAAAGGTGACTCTACACATTACTGTAACTTGGAATGTACAAATATAGTGGCTCAGATTTCCTTGAGCCTACAAACATTTAATACATTCAATTTTTAAATTTAAGTTAAAAAATGAGAGGGTTGGCGCCTCTCTCCCCTTGGAATTTGTTCCTCCTAATGCGCTGATGCGCTAGCGTGTTGATGTGTTGGCGGGTTGGAGTGATGCTCCTGCATCAAGTTGCACGTTCCAACTAACCCTCTTTTCACTTTTTCATCCAACAACTTTGTTCACTCATCCATATGAAATGTTGACTGGGATACAAGGTTGTGGCCCTATTTTATAAGGGGAGAATTGTAACCCTCTTTGTTGCATCCAAGTCCTATGCAATATTTCCATTGGCCTATGATGCTAGATTTTATTATTGTTTATGGATGATTGAATCTTCACTAATGATTTATATTCAATGCTTGCAAGTATCATCCTCCATGGATAATGGTGATTTTTCCCTCAGTAGATAGTTTCTAATGATTTTCACCTTAGTTAGTTGGACTCTTGTTTTCAAATGATCCCTTGTTATATATTCACTTCCCTTGATACATATTTGTGACTTGATGAATATACCCTTAACGACTTATTGTGAATAATACTTATTTGTTATGATGTGGGTTATTTGGATTCCCTGTAAAGATCATATATTTCATTATGTGATTTATTTGTAGATGCCTTATTATGATCTAACTTATGTGGATACCTTGTTAGAGAGATAGTTCATTATGATTTATGTGTTGGATACCTTGCTATGATTATTATTATTATTATTCGATACCTTTTTCATCAAATGGAGTTCATAATACGATCTACGATTTATGCTTGGTTACTGAGATACTTCATTTGATTAATTACGATGAATATTTTGTGTGTATACATTTGTATCTTGGATGGAATAACCTATTGCAAGTTGATATCTTTGTGTAAATTAGGGAAATGTACTCAAGGGAAGGCCTCTTGTCTCAATGAGGATGATTGTCTAATCCTAATGTCTGGGAAGCTTGGGAAATAGGAAAAGACTTGTGAAAATGACCTCCAAGGTTAACTTGGGTAAATGGGTAGAAGTGAAAAGGGTTGTGTTTCACATTTACCTTGTTTTGGACACTTGTAATTTTGAAATAAATTCCAAATTATCCCTTACATGAGTAAGGGGAAGGCTAGGAGACAAATTTTGGGAATTTGTTACATTAAGGGGAATTATAAAAGAAGTGGTCTTCCAATTGTTGGAGTTAGTTAGGATCATGAAAAAATTCTTTATGGAGCTAAGTATGATTGATACAGTTGTGTATGATGTTGATGGGTTGGGAAAACTTGTGTCCGTGCCAACAAAGTCTATGTGGATTAAGGGGTCGAGAGTGTGCCTGCAACATGAAAAGGTAATAAATCTTAGGATTCTTGGCTCATACTATTTAGCTGGGCCCTAATTGTAGGAAATATTTTTTGTGTGATTACAATAATTAGCTGAAGGTGGCAGTAAGATCCTTACAAGGAAGGATGCAACTAGTTACATTGTGGTTGTGATCACCAATGGAGGGTGGTAGTAAGATCCTTGTTTGAAGGGGGTTGTGACTATTGCATTGTTGCGATCACCAATTGAAGGTTGTAGTAAGATCCCTACACACCATAATCATGCAAGATTATTAGGTTTTACAAGTCCAGTAGCTTCTCCACCACACCTAGGATAAATTGTTCTAAGCTTAATTTATTTGTATTTTTTCAGTGGTAAATTGTTGTTAAGGAGCATAATTTACCCTAATATAATGGCTATGAGTTAGATCCAGATAAACATGAAAGTAGAACATGAAAACCACATTCTAAATAGGATTTACAATGCTTCAAACCCTAGTATTCTCATGTGAAAAGAAGTAAAACAAACAAAATATATTAATAAACACAAATAGACAGTTTGAAATAATGTAAATAATACCTTCATATATAATGGAAAGTATAAATAAATCACCTATGGAGTAGACTTGTTGAAGAAGTGGTTCAAAATATTCCTCCTTGGGAGGGTCTTTTTATTCCCCAGTGTACATATATCCCCTCAGTTGGTTGAGTGAGCATAATGAGTATACAAAGAACTTATCAATAGGAAAGAGTCCTCAAGATGTTTGGTGTAATTTTGGTAGCATGTACCTGCCATGAATGGATGGATCATCAATGGAGAGACCTCAAGACCTTATTTATAGGAAACGTAGTGACTAAATACCCTTGAAAAGGTCATAAAAATAATGTTTAATTGACCATATCAGGGTTTATAAATGTCTACTTATATCAATTAGGGTTTATAAATGTCTACTTATAACTACTTTCCCTTTTTAGAAAATTCTAACTAGAAACAGTCAAAATTATGGTTTTTACAGGCTAGTGTAGGTTTTAGGGGTAGCATAAATAGTGATGGCCATTCAATATCGGTCACCAAAAGTCACTTGATTAGTTATGGACCTACACTAACCATCACTAATAAATTTTTGTATCCCTAATGGGTCAAAATCCAAGCTTGTCTCAAAAAATTTTGGAGGCCTAGTGAAGGTGGAAAATGTGGTGAAATTGTTGGAAACAATGTGGTTTGATGGTATATTTCGGTGAGTTTTTGTAAATGTCACAAACAATAAAATTTTAAGTGATAAAATAATTCCCTATAGTGTGTGAGGTTAGGATCTAATTGTCTCACTGAAATACATCACATTTTTATTTTCAACATGCTCTGAGAGGACGGAGGTGGGAGAAGAGTGTCCAAGGAAGGAGTATCACCCACTAAAGAGGTTGTAGAGTACCATATGTTGACAATAGATTAAAAAGGTGATAGGTGTACAATATCACAGTAGGGATAAGGTAGGAATACCCATGCTTTTGAAAATATCTCATAACAATGATACAATGGTGTGCCCAACATAAATGGGTCGAGCAAGTGAGACAAAATGAGGTCTCAATATATTAAAACATAAGGGAAGAAAAAAGGTGCCAGAGTAAAATACAATGAAATAAATAGTCTTAAATATATATGCGTAGATAAAAAGATCCATGTCCAACATAGAAGCATCATGACTACAACTAATCTAGATACATAATAATTGTTTCCCCCTCCTAAGGGGATGGGAAAGGAAGCAACCTCATAATCCCTACTGAAAAAGACAAGGGCTTCAAATATTTTAATAGAGATAGCTAAAGGGATTCTCAAATTGAAATCTCTAACAATGGTGGAACCAATAAAATCGAATCTAAGTAACTATAAATAAGTATGGATCGCATAAATATGTACAAATCTAAATTGCACGATGATGAGATGTATTCGAGAATGTGAGATCAGACTAAGTCTGAGAGTGATGAGGACTATCTAATCATGGTCCAAGGTAACCCATCAACGAGGTGGATATGTACTAGGTTACATAGGGTTAATCCCTAGAATAAATACATGTTATTGTCAATAAGGGAAAATCTATGAACACCTAGGAATAAGAGGAACTCCCCATGCCTTGCACACAAAGTACAGCAAGTGGAAATATATCTGTAGAATAAAATATTGATGGAAAAACTTGTAGAAATATACCTGAAGGAAAATATCTTCCTGAGGGATAATATGACTGACATATGTCTAGGAAAGTAGTGCAATCCACTGAACTATTGAACCATCATGTGTATGATTCTCAATCACATGATAATGTGTTCGATTCAAGCATGTGAGAAACAACGAGGTTAAAGAGAAATGAGGATTGAAACTTCTTTATATAAGGTACCCATCGATGAGGAATATGAGTCCAAGGTGCAATGTCCTCTAGGCTAAGCTCCTATAATATAGGTGTTGAAGTCAATAAGGGAAGGACCACTGGAATCAAGGAAATGAGGACTCCTTGAGACCGACACAAGGTAGAAAGTAGATTATGACTCACAAGGATTGACTCTAATGGGGAACATGAAGGAAAAGAGAGGTGGACTCAAGACTTACCTTGTTTAGAGCATAAAAGGAAGGTTGGCCTAGTACTAAATGAAATCATTCTAGAATAAATGGTTGATTACCAGGAAATGATATTTTCAAGGATATATTAGTAAACCAAAGGGACAACTAGAGGTCAAAACCTAGTAAAAATGGATGGAAAAAACTCATGGATGGAAGGGGGAAATGTAGCAGGAATCAAGTGGAATTAGATAGACTCCATGGGACACAAAGGTGAGTCATCGCAAATTATCTAAATAATGGCAACAAATTGATATAGCCATGACTATGCTTAGGAGTAAATAGGAATTCATTCAAAAGAAACAACAATATGATCTTATCTATGCCCAATTAGGGTATTTTTATAATAGTCTTCTCAATTCCCCTCACTCGCTCTTTGGTGAATTCTCTACACCAAGGGAATCTCATACAAATGATGGTGTTATAGGGTCTATTTGGAACAATCATCTACATCCTAATGCCCCTAGACCTAGTACATGTGTTAACTTGTATGGTGAGTTGGTTCCTCTTAACATCAATTCCATGTTGGGTGTCCCTTAACACCTTATAATTATCCTAATCCCCCTTAGGTTTCCTCTTATTCCTAATATCAAGTAGGAACTAGCAGATCCTATGAAACACTCCATGAACATCAACATGTTCATTGTCATGATTTTTCTAGTTCTTCTTCTAGTGGCATAGTCATGAATCCATATTATCATTTTTCTATCCCTCCACCAGTAGTTTTAGTTCCTCTAGTAATAGTACCTAAAAACCTCATTGTTCACCTTACACCTCCTCCTCAAGGATAACTATATGTGCAGTAGAGTCTACCCACCCCCCAAAATTAGAATAATAAACGAAGAATAAGGTGAAGGAAAAAAAATGACCAATATGAAAACCAAGGGAATTAAGGGAACCGAATCCAGTAACCCAATACCAAAGTTAGGGGAAACTATAATAGCACAAACGAAGGTCAAGGAAATAACACCGAACCTAAATAGGGGAATAATCCTTAGCTCTAAATCAATAAACTTTTATCTATTTGTGGTGTATATGCACATTAAACCTATGATTTTCTTCTCTTACCCGAGTTTCTTTGATTGAAGGAAGTGGTTGAACAAGATCATGTTGTAGCCAATTATCCTACCAATCATTATTCATTTTTTTAAACCATCACCACTAGTGAAGAGAAATAACTTTTTCTAGGTTAAATGATTCCATCCTCTAACATTTCTTGAACCATAAACCCAACATCACTATTTTTTTCACATGGGTTTTGTAAGGTCTAATGTTAGGTGGTAAAATTCCCAATTGTAAATGAATAACATGGTCATGATCTTTATCAATTTGAAGAAATTTATGCATCTCTCCAAATAACTTGGAATTATTATTGATAACATTTTGGAGATCCACAAGAATAGAGGGTCTATATGTTTGAACATCTACTGAGCACAATTGTGCAATTACACAATGGTATCCCTTTTCTAGCAATTTTTTCTTGCTATTATATATTATCACTTTGGAGGGTTTCCCTTCGATACCTCTAAGTTCAATTTTCTTTCCTTCCAAGGAAAACCTCTTGAAAAGATCCTAAAAATTAAGATCCATTGTTCCCAATGGTTGTAACCAGTAGACACCTAATAAAAAATCATCACCACCAATTTAGATTACAATCATTAGACTATCCTACAAATACTCCCCCATAGTGAGCTTAATAATATAGAACTTCTCCGAACAATTTATGGTACCTTCATCTTCAATCATTAATCAAAACTCTAGTTCTAGATATATGAAGCAATTGAGAAGTTTGTCTAATTTTAAATTAATGAAGATATGGATACCACCATAAGCAATCAACACCACTACCTTTTTTTTATTTTCAATGTATCCTTGTATCTTGAGAGTTTTATGAGTGATGATGCTATCTAATTCTTGAAAAAATATTGTTGGAGTATTCTCTTTTGGTTATAGATATTGCAATGGCTCCAATTCTTGATCTTCTTCCTCATCACATTCTGTGTAGAATAATTTTCTCTCTCCACACTTATGTCTCTTACTATACTTACCATCACAACTGAAACATGGTCCCTTTTCTCTTCTTTCATTCGTTTGTTGAAGTGTCATCCTTCTAGGTTGAGTGATATTAGGAGAGGGAACCTGTTTCTCTCTATAGATTTTAGTGGCTACCCTCCTATTAGACATATTTGTACTTCCAATTTTACTTTCCACACTATAAGAATGCTCCAAGGATTTGATTTATAAGAGATGTACCTCATGTTGAATGCTCTCCTTAAATTTCCCATAAATATATCTAACAAATTATCCTTTGGAATGTTCTTTACTCTGAGACTCAACTTTTGAAAATTTTGAATGTGCTCTGTAATTGGACCTCTTTACCAGAGATTTATCAATTGACTAAATAATGGGTTACTCTTAATATCACCAAAATGTGATACCAATTCATCCATAAAAATGGATCAATAGACAATATAATCCTTTTTTATTTCACAAAAACATTGGTTCCAAATAAATTGATAATTTCTAAATACAAGGATGCAAGAGTTACCTTTTGTAAAGTTGGGACTTCGTGTATATAAAAACATTGTTCCATATGGAATATACATGTTATAGGATCTTTACCATAAAAAAAATCCATATCAATCTTGCAAATTAAGTAGATCCTTGGTCCTAATTTAAATCCTCTATGATGAGCATCTTGGAGTGATGAGTGGTCATGATTCTAGAACTCAATATTTGTGTTCTCCAAATGGGTTAAAATATTTCATATATGTCATTATGGTTCAACAATTTTGTTTTACTTATTTTCATGATTTCCTAAAGTCACAATATCACTTTTAGGGACAATTTCATCTAGGGAATGAAAAAGAATGTCGGCCATGGAATTTTGTAATTGTTCCATATTTTGATTCATCCACTTTTCCATTTATCTTCAACTTCCATTTTTTTTATCCATCCACGTTTCGATCTTTTTATCCATCCACTTTTCCATTTTTTCTTCAATTCCCCATTGAAGGATTTCTTGTGAATGTTCCAAATAAAAAAATTTCAACCCATTGTCACCCATGTCATTAAATTGGTTCCTAAATTGGGGTACATAGTGCTCTAAATCTTCACATTTTTTAGGATTCATAGATGAGTTTTATGGACAATTAACAAGTGTATAAATTTTCCCACTGCCTCTGGTCATATGAGGAAAAAATTAATATTTACTTACATTTATCCTCTATTTTCTCTTTACCGCGCTTTTTTAATCACCTCAAACAAATATTCCAATAAAAAATTGTACTTGTTCCAATTTAACATGCCTTTCTAAACCCTTGATTTGAAGATTGTTTCATAGTTTGACCTTGCACCTTATATAACTATGAAGATTATGCACCTCTAATCCTAAAATTTCAATATATGGTATCCTAATATGAGTTCTCCACAATTCCATATGCTCAACTAAATTTTAATGTGCCAAGAAAAAATTATGGTAACTTTCCCAAAACATGATGATTTTATCCCTTTTAGGGAGCGAACTTGTATAGAACGACACACACCCAATTTTTTATAGTTACTTTTGTAATTTTGACATAAAATACCATGATATGTACTCTATTTGATATAACTAGTGTCACTCAATTTAGATCTTTCTAGAATTAGATATGATTGTATTACCTATAATGCCTATTTGAAACTAGTTTTAGGACTATCTAGAAACCCTAACTTCACAAACATGTAGCTCAAAATGTAAAGTGATCAAAAATTTGAAATTATTACCATAGTTAATTTGATATTTCATATTAGGCTCCCAAAAATATCTTTGTCTGAAACCTCCCATAAAAAACATTATAGTTAAAATTCTAATATGACTCATTTAAATGATCCAAACCCAAGGATCATATGATCTTAAACCAAATCTTAATCACTAAACACCCAAATAACATAAAAAGTGCAAAGAGAAGAAATTACACACGTTGAAAATGATAAAGAGGAATGAATAAGAAACATATTCAATGGGGGAGCCCTCTTCTACAATAAAACAAATGCATAAGATGAGTTGATCTCTAAAACTAGGTTTTCGTAGTATATATAGGGGAAAAAATGTATAATTAGAATTAAAGGCTCTAGACAACCATTAAAGGGACTATATGACCAATAAGGACAATAAAAATATTAAAATATAAATTTAATAAATAAATGGATAATAATTAACAACAAGCATGGTCCTTAATCCCTAATCGAACCTTCTTAAGCTCAAGAACCATGAACAACATCTAGAAACCACAAAATGACCCCTCATTACGAAGTCTTGATCTAAGGAGTTGGACATGGGTTCCATTAAGATGTTTTATGAACTATAAATGGGTCTTTTGGCATTGACCATGTTCATGGTAGGGCAACATATCCAAAATGCATCCAAAACAAATAACTAATGGTTAGTGAGAGTTTGTTCTTATAATAAATTGACAAAACTGAGATTTTGAATAATGACAATGTAAGCACCAAAAACAAGAATACAAAAATGAAAGGAAGTTTAAAGTGGAATGATGCCAAAAAAGGATAGAAGAGCATTGGAGTATGGAAAATTAAGGTACACAGATGCTTGGCCTTCTAGCAACCCAACCAAGCCTAGCACTACATATATATCCTTGAAAATTGATATAGAAAGGGTTATAATTAGTGGAGAAGAAGAGAATATGGAAGAAAAAAAATTCTATGTAAATTTGTAAATGGCCCAAAGAGCTATCACACTACATTTTAACCCTATATTTGTTGAGAATAAATACTAGAAGCAATACATTGGAATGTTGATTTTCCTATTTATGTTTCCAAAGTAAAAATATATATTATATCATGGTGTTTATTGAATGTATATACCTAAGCTAGTGTTGGTTTTTTATTATGTTCTTGGATTCAATATAAACCACAAAAATCACTCCAAACCTGTGTCGATTCTCAACTCTACTATTAATTCGACCCATTCATCAATTCTTCATATAACCATTGGATATATATATATATTATTAATAGTTTATGGGTTTTGTATAGCATATCCACTACACCATTTCATAACTCAAATTCCTTCTAAATGAATCATTGTTGTAGTTTGCTAGAGATGGAATGAGAATTCAATTGCAAAGAACACCTTACTGAAAACTTGGATTTGGGCATTTGCTAGAATAAATCGAATTGGCATTTTATTCTTCGTTGGAATAATTATTGTGTGTTAGCTACAACCAAGAATTATGTCTCAAGGTTGTACTTGTTCAATCTATTGGTTTGATTGGGGTTGTAGGGATTTTTTTATTGAATTTTATGTATTATTATGTACAACCACTTTTCTATAATCAAGTGCTATGTAGGTTCCACTATACAACCCTTTCACCCTCAACCAACATCGTGATTTATCATTTCCTAACTGAGAATTTGTGTATTCTCATATGATTTGTAATTGGATATTATCTCCTATGGGTACTATGCACAAAGACATAGGAAAATAAAGGTGTAAAACACTTTGCATATTGCATACCACATGGATGAAAATAATAGATAATTAGGTAGGAGTATGAACAAAAATTTGGACCTCCTAAAAATTCAGCAATATCATTGGTGTTCACTACCACTTGCACCTACAACCATTCCCATGGGTTTTGTGCATTAACCATCACCTATATACATTATTGAGTAGAGTGTTAAATTCTATTTATTAATTGAGTTATTCCTTATAGTATAGAATGAGTGTATACACCTAGTATGATAGATTTGTGATTCGAAAACTATTGGTCTTGACTAAGTGCACTTAACTATTGTAGATAGAATTGGTCCTAGTTTTTTCCATTGTAAGCCAATGATGAATTTTGCAGTAAAACCCATCTTAGAAAAAAAACTATTATTTGTTTTGTGATGATGATTAGAATCAAAGCCATATATTCATGGTTACAAAGGAACTATATTTGATGGCCACATAAGTTTAAGTTTGTGGCTACATAAACCCATTCATGCCTATTAGACAATTTCAAAGTAAAGAAGATTTACAAGTATAATTGCACCAAGTAAGCAGATACTCTTTCATGTCTATTTTCAAAGTAAAAAATATTTACAAGTATAATTGCACCAAGTAAGGAGATACTCTTTCATGTCTATTGGAGAAGAGAAATCATGGGAGCTTGTGCCCAACCTAACAAAGAAATAAAATGTAATTTCTACAAAGGATTCATGTTGGTGAAATGTGTGAGTTATAAGTCATTCATTTATGGATCAAAAGTAATAAAAAAAACATGGATATCTAATATGGCCTTGACCATCATAAAATAATGAAAATAAAAATTCTTAAGAAATTCTTGAAGTATTGTCAATATCAAGAGCATTGAAAAAGTCATCAAACCAACAAATAAGAACTTTATAAGAGGTGTATGGACTAAGAGTGGGATATATACCATGAATAGGTTTTGTCGACTGGAAATATGTGTCAAGTCATATAAAAATGGTTAGGGAAAATAATGGTATTAGGCCACAATTGAACCTTCTTAAGCTCAACCACCATCAACAACACCTAGAAACCATGACAAAAACCCTCTTTGGGGAGTCTTTGGCATTAAAAATTAATATAGGAACCATTATGAGGTATTGGGTATCATAGATGGGTCTTGAGTCCTTGGCAATAGTTGGGGGAGAGAAACAAGAGCCTTTGACTGTAAACCTCTCCTCTTAGGCTTAGGCACTATGGATGACTCCTTAAACCATGACATCATACCTCTATTGATTATCAATCACATCCAAGGGTGCTACAAGTTCCATGACTAGGCTACTTATGAACCAATAATGGGTTTTGAGGTATAAACAATTTTAGGGGAGCACATCAAGGGAATTAAGCCTTAAATGATGTTTTCCAGGCTCAATCACCATGAGAAACACCTATAATATAAAAAACACTCCCTCTATTTGAGATATTTTGAATATGAGTGGCTTACCAAGGAACATTATGATGTTTTATATATGATTGATAAAACTTTGGGTCATACAAATGGTCAGGGAAGGATAACAAGGGGCTTGGGAATTTAATAAATTTTCTCAGGTTCAAGTGTAATGAATGTTACACTGAAAAACCACATAGGAACTTTTATGATATATTTTTTCATATAAGTAATAAAGTTTTTTCATTAATTGGTTTTAGGGAATATTTATGGGTCTAGGGGCCTAGATTATGGTTAAAAAAAAGAAAACAAGGGCCTTACATAAGAAATTGGACCTTATGGGTCTCAAGTTATATTAACAAGGCATGCATCCATGGAACATTCCCTCTCTATTGGGTCCTTTACATCCGAGTGGAATTCCACGTGCCATTATGTTGTGCTACAAAAATGGGATGGGTCTAGGGGCCTTGACAATGCTCGAGAGAGGAAAATAGGTGCTTTCCCCTACAATAAGGTTTTAATGATAATGATTTTCTTTTGAAACATGTTAATATGATGAAGTTTTACATGGATTTTACATTATGTAACAATAATTCACATGCATTATTATTGTGTGTGTGTTATTAACACACGTTCATTCTTATGAATTCAAAAAAAACTAAGCATGATTGTATGTTTTACTCTATGATTTGAATGAGATGCTTGCTTTGGTTTTAGCTTTGGATTGAAAAGAATGGTAGTACAGGATACATCAACAAAAGACACATTCATTTTTCTACTTTTCGATTGTAACATCCCGCTCTCACGCACTTACAAAACTTATTCTTTGAGGACACTTTCTTGCAAGTGATCTGGATTTTATGATGATAAAACTTATTCCTTCATTATGATGTTTAAGTTAGATGACAAGATGTTTTTTCTACTTTGATGTAGACAGGTGCTGCTGACTCAGTTTCATTGAGTGTGCAGGGTTTCGGACCCTGAGGATGCAGAGGCATCGGTGGAACTCCCTTGGACTCTGGATTGAGTCAGGGAGTGGGCTATTTGGGTTGTTTCATTTACGGTGATATTGTTTTGTTTTGATGATATGATATTGATTTTATGATATGTTGTTGACATGATCTGACATGATGGTTGATGATGCAGGCTGACGATAGCTTGCCGACCAAGACTCACATATGGAGTAAAGGGGTCACACATGATTCCAGAGAGGTTGAGGGAGAGGTGTGGACAGCAGCCCTGCCACAACCTACTAGCACTCCCGCCGTGGCTCGAACTGTAGGTTAACGATTACCTAGTTTGAGAGGATCCACGATGCTGTGAGGGAAGACTGTGACAGTAGCTCACGATGATTCTAAGGGGCGCGCAATAAGGCGGGGGCCTTATTCCTTAGAGCCCTTAATATCCCACAAGTTCACCTGGCGGAGTGTTGACTCCAGGGGTTATATATGTCTACCAATCCGTCAAGTCAGTGAGTGGCACCCTTGGAGCACGTGGTGCATCCTGAAGGGCACGTCGCGCAAAGAAATACAAGTCAGCGAGTGGCACCCTTGGAGCACGTGGTGCATCCTGAAGGGCACGTCGCGCAAAAGAAGCGAACGAGGCGAGTGGCACCCTTGGAGCACGTAGTGCGTCCTGAAGGGCACGTCGCATTGATGATGATGATGAGACTACCTAGATGACCCTAAAACCTTAATGCCTGATAAAATTCTTAAAAACGACTCCCCTAATGAATTGTCGCCTAGTTCAATCTGAACTTAAATTTAAAACACCTCTAAGATAAAATTTTGACTAACCTTAAGAGAAGACCCTCCAAAAATAAACTTAAGAACGTAAACTAAAACCCTCCTAAGTGTTAGTTAAGTCTTCGTAAAAGTAAAGTGGGTAAAGTAATGAGGGGATAAATTAATTGAAACCCAAGGTTTTTAAATTTTAAAGAAGAAATAAAATTATTAAAGTGTGGGAGTGTAAAAATTTAGGAGTTAAAAAAAAAGAATATATATTGAAAGGACTATTAAGCGCATTTATCATCTTGGGGTTTAACAAAAAAAAATAATAAATAATGAAAAGAGAGAAATAAAAAAAATAGAAATAAGGAAACTTGGAATAAAGGAAACTTAATAATGGAAGGTAGGAGACATAGGGTAAAAAGAAAAAAAGAATCAACATTTAAGGAGTTACTAAATTTTAGAAACTTCATTTTAGGAAAGTTATTAAAAGCATGAGAGGGGATCTAGGAAGCCTAGGAGTAATTTAAGGAGCGATTTTTGGGGGAGTGAGGGAATTGAGTCTTTTAATTATTAAAAAGAAATTAATTTTGGGAGAACCAGAGGGATGAGTGACACTTGGATGGCAGGGAATTTTAGAGGATTGTCATAAAAAAATTAAATTAATAATGATTTAGAAAAGTAGTTGTGTCTGAAATTTATATAAGAGAAGGGGAAATTGGAGGAAGAGGGAGGAACGGTTAGCGTAACGTTACGCTGCCGAATTGTGGTTTGATGGATTTCTTGTGAGGAGTTGGGTTTATCTCAGCTGTGTTGGAGTGGTAGCTCAGCCGTGGAGGCGAGCTGAGAAGCAAGTGTTATCTATGGATCTTGTGTGGCCCCTTTGCGGCTCGGGGGGCTAAGGGGGAAGCAGAGTACCCCTAGCGATTGGCTGGGAGGTACCAGTGAGCTTTCTACGGTCGGCAAGCAGAAGCGGCATGGAGCGAGGGAAGCATCTTGGAGCGCGTGGACGACGTTCGAGGACGACGTTACGGCTACGGTATGATTTTTAAAACTGGTAGAATAGAATGCACGATGATTTATGATGTAGATCTATTTGGTACAGGAAAAGTAAGCTGGAGCTAAAATTGGTTATAACATTGTGGTATCTTCCGTGTCCTTCGATGATTGAATGTTGAATTTTATCTCACGCTTGTCGAAATCCCCGTCTCATCTCTGGTTGATGGTCTTAAAACTCGTCAATGGATGCTTGTATCTCTGCGCTTTCCGTTGATTTTGGCACTCTATTTCGGCGAATTATTGTTGAACCCCGGCACTTGCTGGATATCCTCCTCTGATAATTTCTGTGGGAATTTTAGATTCTGAATGGCATCAGTAGACTTTTGATTTCGTTTGCAATGTTTATGGGTTTTTGTTATTACATGGTTAAAGTTATCACAGCGAACTGCAACTTGACGCAGTGGTGTTTTTGTTTGGGATAGTGGGCGTTTTTGTTTTTCACAGCGAGCATTCTCATTATCTATTGGGCGTGTTTGCTCTGTTGCTAGGCGTTTTTGTTGCCACTGTGTATTGGACGTTTTGGCATCTGTATATTGAGCGTTTTGCTGTTGTGTATTTGGGCGTTTTATTGATTTACTATGGGCGTTGGGGCGTTTTTTTTATTTTATGCAGTGGGCAATTGTTTTATGGGGCGTTCTGGTAAATTAATCAACAGTAAATCAAGCGAATCGCTCCTTTCCTGGTTGGGCGATTGGGAATGGAGTCAATAGTAAATCAAACAAATGTTTCCTGCCCTGGTTGGACGAATGGAAACTGAAACTGTAATCATTGTGGTCGGATTCATTATAGTTCATTTTTCCACTGCTATCCTGGGGCGTTTTGACCTGAGTATTAATGTTTAATGACCTGCGTACTCCTCCAGTTTTGGCATTATTACCCATGCGTTTTGGGGGTCTGCATTACTCCCCAGATCTGGCATAATCTGCATTTTTAATCTGCATATTTTTAATCTGCGTTTTTAGTCTGCGTTTTTAATGATGTTGGACGTTGTTTAAATAATCTGCGTTTTATGATGAATGCCAAGCTATTTTCCAATCGAATGCCAGTGGTTTTTCTTGATCCAGAAGGTTGTAAGGTCGTTGGCCTGTCTCTTTCATTACTGTGTCCTGTATATTCGTTTGCCTGCGTTTTTACTGTGACTGAATGTGCTGAAGGAATGATGTGTTTCAATGGTGAATGCAAGCGTTTTGTGAGTCTCCCTTACTGTAACGTAAATCTGAAATTAAGCATTCGATTTAACCAATTTATGCGCATCATTACAGTTCGTTTCTATTTTATTTGGGTCTGCATTTAGTCTGGTGTCTGCGTTCCTCATTCTGAGGCTCTTTTACAGTGGAGTTTTTATTTTTCTGAGTCCTTACTAATTCTTTAATGCCTGTTCCTCTTTAATGCGTCTTTACGGTTGGGTGTAACTGTCGGCCACTTGCCTGACAACAGACTTGGGTTCCGCTGTAATTAAACACAGGGATATCCCGAGTTAGTAACCGTTTGTCTTTGCCAATTAATAGAACCTTGTGAACGTTAATGTCACCGAAATTTGAGATGATGATGTCACTACTATATATTGACACGATTAGTTAATTGTTATATTTGATTATTATCGTTTCTAAATTTATTAATTATAGATTGCCCTCTTAATAGGATGTGTATTGATATTCTCAAATCGATGCTTCTATATTTATGATGTTACTTCTATAGATTGACATCTGTAATAAATGGTTATCTTGAATTACTGTCATTATTAATAGTGATAGTTGTCCCTTCCCAATATTGCCCTTTTAAGCATTGTCATGTTAAATTTTAGTATTTTATAGATGGCCATTCTAAATTAAGATGTCATAGGGTTACTTCCATTTATGATGCATATTGAATAATTTCAAATGAATGTCACCCCTAATTCTGATGTAATTTTATTTGTTGACATCCTTAATTAATGGTTGTCTTGATCATTGTCATTTGTAATGGTGATAGGTGGTCAATTCCAAATATTGTCCTCTTAATTATAGACATTTTAATATGGTTATTTTACATATTGCCCTTTTAAAATATGTGATGGTATTGCCGATTATTGGTATACTTGATGTTACTTAGTATGATGTCGCTTTGGTCCTTTTAATGTTGTTAATTAGATGTGACATTTTAATTATCTCTATATAGGGCCCCTTGGTAAAATACTGTTATTTAAATAAGGTCATTTGAATATTGTAATTGCTATATCTTGTCATTTGTAATTATGATGGTTTATTGATATATTCAAATATGATGTCATTAGCAATGTGATGTTATCTTTATATTGAATTGTGTAAAGGTAATATATGTCGTTATAAATTAAGGTGCAAATTTTTAGTGTTAGGTACTTATGAAAAACAATGGCATTGTGGACTCATCCTAATACGATTAAAACTTGGGTTACTAATGGTAAAAAAAAAAAAACAAGGTCCTAGAACCTAGTACCTTGAAATGCTAGATCGTAATGGGGAAATATTAATTTACTTAAATTTACATTCTTAAACGGTTGGGTCGGGTATCTCGTCTACTCAGGGAGTTCATGGGAGTATCGGGCCAGTATTACATGCCTTGAGTCGTGGGATCTACCTTGTCTTAACTGTGTTGGGTCATTATCGAAGTCTGTCGGACCTAGGCGTCCGTAGGGTTAGTGGTTGCCTTGAGTTGTGTTGTACCTGGACGAGATTGTTCTTTCGTCGGGTCTGCTTGTGTTGGGCGGGATAGTCACCCCTGTTGCCTTAGCATATGTGTCCGTGTGTGTGATTTTGGGCGTAAGGAATCCAGTGCCGTATCAAGAGTCTCGGGCCCTTTAAAGGCAGGGTTCCACTCTTGCGACACACCTTAAGTCGGGTTACTAGTTTCTACCTGAGCAGTCGGCTAGTAGCTTATCTGACCTCCTCTCTCTCCAGAGCAGAGGACTAAGATTAAACGCCCTGCTTTCCTGTGCAGAAATAGTAAACTCTACTGATGGATTCTCCCTCTGTGACTGTATTGTACTTAACACCTGGTGTCATTTTCTGCTTACAACTGCTAGTTGTACGCCTTATGTCTAGGGGCGTCTATTGCTTGTTGTCACTGTGGTATGTTGGGATTGTTTTGTTGTGTTCGTATTGTTCTGTATTGTGCTAGGTCGGGTTACTAGTTTCTGCCTGAACAGTTAGCCAGGAGCTTATCTGACCTCCTCTCTCTCCGGAGCAGAGGACTAAGATTAAACGCCCTGCTTTCCTATGCATAAATAGTAACCCTAACACTGGACTCTTCCCTCTGTGTTCTTACTGTGCGCCTCAGAATGTCTTACTGTTGTGTTGTGCGCCTTGTGTCTATGGTCGTATATTGTTGCAGTTACTCGTTGTGTGCCTTCAGTCTTCTTGTGCTGAACATTGTGGTTGCATCTTGTTGGTTGTCGAGTGGCGTCGTACAGTTAAGTGTGTTGATACTTCTACACGCGCGCACACACCTGAATCAAAAATAAATAAAAATTTGCACATGTTTTCAGAGTTGTTGTCGTAACGAGGAGGTTCGTTACATCGATGAGATTTTTAAATATGGTCCACATATTCATCATCAATTAAATTGCACACATTTATAGAGCTCTATATACAAATTTGAATATACATACATTTCCACCATATATGGATTGATGGCATGTTTGGGATTTCCATTTCCCACTTGGAGACATCAATCCCCCTTTCCTCCTTTGGATTCTTCAAAAAACATTATTTTTGGACATGTAAGCACCCTAATAGTTATGCAAGGAACATACATTGATCCAAAAATCCACTCCCTGATTTGCAAATAGTTTTAAGTGTAAATTGTCTTAGTTTATATTTTAAATATTAATGAACAATTGAAAGGATAAATTGAGGAAATGAACAATATAATCAAATAAAAAAGACACAATCAAGTTGATAACGGATTTATCTTGGAAGACATCTCCTAGTCCACTTTAATTGTGCAACAGATCCACTAAAATGATGCAAAGATCTTCAAATTATTACTTACATCAAAGGTGTTCTTCAACTTGTAGTAAAAATTGTCTTTACCACTTCTAGGAATATTTTTGCACTGATCTTAGGCTCTTCCTACTACCAGTCTGCATGAAAAATGCCTTCAAATGCCTCATTTTTCCATTCTACACCTCTTTGTTTTCAGAAGAAAAAAAAAAATATTTTGCTCGCACATTCCATCAACATACAAACCCCTCCTTAATTAGTAAAGCACCCAAGTTATACAATATAAGTCTCAGGTTTGATCCACAAATTTAGCATTATTTTTGGGATATACAATATTGTAGTTTAAATAAAATATATATTTTTTTCCCATACAAAGTAAGTCGTTGGCGCATTGGTTAAGTTGTTGGGTTGTTTGGGCGAAGGTCATAGGGTCAAGTCCACAAACCATCCTCCTTTGGCACAATGGTTAACATTTCCACTTTAAATAAAAATATTACCCACTATCCATAACAAGATTCACCAGTGGCCCAACGTTAAGTCATTGGGTTGTTTTCAATTAGGTCGGGGGTTCGAACCACCTTCCTAATCTTTCCGGAGTTGATAAAGCCCTTTTGGGAAAAATGGGGTTGTCATGTGGCAGCCTCTAATTGTTCAACGTGGAGGCCATGTACCTATACAATTAGCTACAACGCCTTCCACCACATCAGCCTTTGTATCATTCAATATACATGCCATGTCATCATCTGTATATTCAATTCAACATGCCATGTCAACATCCGTACAATCCATTCAACATGCCAGTTCAACATCTGTATAGACCAGTCAATATGCCACATCAACATCTGTACTGTTGCATGTGATATCCATACTACTATGTGTCATGTTTGTATCACCATGTGTCGTGTACATACTTCCATGTGTACTATCCATACCGCCACACGTATTTGTCGTACTTCCATGTGTTAGTCCCTAGTGATGCCACGTGTCAACACTGTCACCTTTTTGCTTATTTTTCCAAAACTTCATAATGCCATAACTTTGTCATACGAATTTTGTTTGAGATTGTTCAAGTTGTGTTGGAAATCCCTCGTCGAGCTCTTCGACATAGGATCATTTTCATCATAATTTGAGAACTTCATTTTTTCTTGGTTGTAGATATCCTCCTGGATCATACATATGTGTGTGTTCCCTTAGCAAGGCACATACACCTTATTTTTTCTAAAAAAAATACAATTTTGTACAGGGTTATGGGTTTTTCAATTTCCTAAACTCCCTTTTGCTTGTATACAATTGTTTTGAAGCACTCCAACCACTTGAAGAAAGGTATAAAATGAGCCTACGGCTACAGGAGAAGAACACGCATACTTGAAGAAAGATAATGTTTCCGATTTATTATCTCATGTGTAAGACCTTATTCATTTACTATTGATTAATTTCCTCAGACTTGGAAACCCCTTGTTTCCAACCTTTCATTGTTATCTATATCAGGTCAAGAAGAATCTTGTTTGTTTTCTTTGGGCCTGAACTAGCATTGGAGTTGTAGGTGCTACTTATAGTCAGTGGCCTAGGTTGAGGAATCCAGATCTAGGTTCTAGTGTCATTGATAGACGCATGTTGCAACAATGTTATTTTTGTTATTAATTTAATGAAAATAACTCTCTTTTGTCCACTTCTAAGTTGTTATTGAATGAATGTTTCATATAATTTATGGTAATTTAGAATACTAATTTTTTTTAATTGTCATTTCTTTAAAGTTAGTTATTCGAATAATTTTCTCCTTCTTGCAATATCTTTCTTTATGTGTGTGCAGGTAATCAGAGAAAATATTGGAGTTTCAGAGCAAAGAGTCAACAATGAATCAACATCAAACCTAGGATATAAGGTAATTCTTCGTTTTTCTTTACAAGGGTCAGTTACTTAACTATTTTATGCTTAACTAATTTTTGAGATTGACTTTGCTTTTCAAAGGTCCTCAATTTGTAGTGGCTTTAACTCATAGCCATAGGAGATCTTCCCATCTCACACATATATATATATATATATATATATATATATATAATAGAAAAAATGTGTTTTTTTTTAATTCATTTTAATTTGTATATATATCATAATTCTAATATATTAATAT
>ML783272.1:219428-230794 GCA_009831015.1 Picea engelmannii | reverse complement strand
ATATATATATATATATATATATATATATATATATATATATATATATATATATATAAACTTTTTATTACCTTGTATTATAGGAAAACAAATAATATGGTTCATAAATATAAATTGAGACCTATATAATAAGTAAAATGATTGATTATGATAAGAACTTCAAACCCAATCTTAGTGCTTCACCATATAGTTTCAAGGATTCAATTACTTTATTTATTAAAATAAATAAAATTAAATTAACATTAAAAAATATGCAAAATTGACTATACTATATTATATGGATAGACGTCCAAGCAATATTTAAGGAAGGATGGTTTGGACCTGACCTCCCTGAAGCACAAATTGTTATTTACAACTGTCCAAATTTATTTCAAGAAATTTTGTTATAATGCATTTCATAGGCACCATATTTGGGCAGCTTTCATTATTATTATTTGCGAAATAGCTTTAATTTGTTATAGGTCAATCTGGCCGAAGAACATCTTTTACTTTGTGGTTATTTTTTGTACTTTTTGTTGTTGGTCCCTGTGCGAGTGGATGGACTCCGATAGCAAGTGTAAGTTATCCATACCCAAACCTATGAGGAATTAGCATCTCTAACCTACCACCTATAGCTATTACAAACTTGAACCCACAGCTAGCTATGGATGGGAACACATTGAAAAATGAGAGGACAGACTAGTGAGGAGAATTGAATGGTTGGAGACGGTAATCAGGTAATCATAGTGAGTAATCTAATCGAACGATGAAAGTACGAAGAGGTGGAGGTAGGCGGTAATGGGGAATCAAGCAGTGAGAAAAGTTTGAGTAACATATACGTGACGCTATGCAAGAATTCAGAACGACTAAATGGTACAAGCTTAATGACAGCACATCGCTCGAAGTTTTATGTATATCTAAAAAAAATTAAAAATGGTTTACTATTTCCTAAATATTAAATTCAATATTTATTATCGATAAGTTAAAAAACTTTACAAAACATTTGGTGAATTCATCCTAAAATATATACTCCTTCCTTGGCCCCCTCCTGACTAATAATCTCTGACTACATATTTGTCTCACGGCTTTCCTACATGTTTTAAAAGATAAAAATATATATTTTTAACATAGACTATCCCACAAGTGCCAAATTGATAATGAATAATTAAAGTGCCAATTTGTTATTTAATAACCCATCTCATATGACCCTTCTCTTCGTGTACATATCTCACCACGCATTAATAAAAATCTATTATATCATGACACTTTTTCGTAGTAGAGCTAGGACAGATCGCATCAGACATTAATAAAAATTTATTAAAGTGACATAAGAGTTTGATGGCAACGTATTAATAAAAAAATATTAAAGTGAAATAAGAGTTTGATGGCATCATGGCACGACGTATTAATAAAAAAATATTAAAGTGAAATAAGAGTCTATCGAAAGGAAATATACTGAGCCTGCCCATGTCGCGATCGAAAGGAAATATATTGATGGTTCGCAAGATTAGGCAAATTTATAAACTTCAATTTGCATCTATGACAGGAGACTCGCAATAAATTTAGTTGAATGATCTTTTAGTATTTAGGTTATTGTACCAACTCCATTGACTGAATATATGTAGATCGGTTAAAAAAAATATGGAAAGTCTCCCACTCTTTTTTGAGTCATCATATAAATATTTTATAGGTTGGAAAGTCTCACACTTAAAACAAGGAACCGCTCCACCATTAAAATGGAATGGAGGCACTATTAAACTTAGAAATCTCGGACATAGGGCGCAACCTATTGAACTTGTCCACTACTCAGCCGATTATGTTATTATTTGTTTCGTTTTTCTGCTCCGCTTCCATGTTCAGTTACCAGCAATATTCTTGTTCTCATGTAGAAATGAATTCGCCGATTCGATACTAGGACGATAGCTAGGGTTTATAAGATTATAAACTCTAGTGTTTGTTTCTAGAAGGTTTGATCTAGGTTTATGATTGGATAATGTTTAGGTTTTCTTAAGTTTTGTTTATTTAGAGTTGGAAAATTGTTGTTATTGTAAACTTGTTACATGTTAAAGTTAAGTTGGTAAATTGTTGTTGTTTAAGTTGATAAAGGTAATTTGCTGTTATTTAAGTTGATAAATTGTTGTTGTAAACTTGTTACATGTTTAAATATTATGGGCACTTTTAATGAAATGATATTGTGAAAGGTTTTCATATTTTGATAGTTTTTTCATAAAATTAGGGTTTCTTCAAAGTATAAGACTCTTTTACTTTTACATGACTATTTCTTGTTCATGCCATCATTGCAAACCCCCCCACTACATGATTTAGATAATTACATCATTTGTTGGTACAAGTTGGAGTCCGTTTCCATGGACACTACAATTAATTACAACTAGTCCTATAAATATTTTGAAATAGATATATATCATATAACTTTGTTATTGATTATGTATGATGATGGAATGTTGCAAAGACACCATATGTTGTAATCCCAATAATGCCCTCTAGTACCTATGGCATGAGTTCATGATGTTAGTGTTATTGTTGTTTATGCCATGCAAAATGAAATTTCAACCATGTTTGTACGCAAAGATGATGAGGAAAAAGAATAATTATTGACATCATTTCTATTGAAGGCAATTTGAATAGAACAGTTTTCCAAGTAACACACAAACTATGATAATCATGTTGCTTCCATATACAACATAATAAATATTTCCATGGATTTTCACCTAGTAGTTCTTAGTGCAATCTTTCTTTTCATAGTTAAAATCAAAGGGTCAGCTCGGTGTGAGGATTGGTGGATTCAACTCATTCCATTAGCCCGTGCCTCCAAAGAAATCATTCTCAACCTTCTACACTCAAGATAGTAGGTAGAACCGTACCCAAGTCCATGAACCATGATCTTCTCGTCCAAATATTTAATCAACATTCATACATGATCCTTTTGGTGTCGAGACTTCGAATCATTTATTACATACTCGAGTTTAATCTCTCGTGTGTTTGTCGATGTCTCTAACTTGTTGGTCAACCATATCAACTATATAACCATGTCTTCAAACATCTTCAGATGCCATACCCCTATTTTCCTTAGTATTTTGAATACCTATCATATCATTTATGTCTCAATCAGGATTTCCATTCCCATAGTGAGATTCCATATTATTTTGGTTTTGTCACAATAGGATTTTACTACTATAATAGGATGGTGATATATTGGTAAGATTCAATTCAGAAGTTTTGGGATCAT
This sequence comes from Picea engelmannii, assembly GCA_009831015.1. Classification (NCBI taxonomy): domain Eukaryota; kingdom Viridiplantae; phylum Streptophyta; class Pinopsida; order Pinales; family Pinaceae; genus Picea; species Picea engelmannii. The sequence goes on along the minus strand of ML783272.1, from coordinate 227,571 downwards.
CATCGTGAGAAATATTAGAAGAATCCATCAGATATTAGATGAGGAAAAATACTCATGATATTCCAATGCATTCCTATTGTGATCATTTTTTTAAGGGACCACGAGGATGATTTGTACCCATTTGCACACCGCGCCTCGTGATTTTCTCTGCTTGAGCAAGTAAAGAGGAGCACAGGAGGAGAAAATTCGAGGATCTTACCACTATGTCCAACTCAACGTAGGTATACTTGATTTTTTGTCATTTCCTTTGTTACCTTTGTCTCCTCTCTTCACTTTACAAAAATACAAAACAATTAGTCATGGATTATGGATGTAAATTCCAATGGCATTGAAAACTTATTAGGAAAGAAATGTGTGGTTCAACGACAATTTTGAAGATAACACAATTTCAAAATCGAAGAAAATAATTAATATACATAATTAATACTTGAATGTAAATCTCTCGACAATTCACTAATCTTGTATAGGGTTTTTTCAAGTTCATTGTAAAGATAACACATAGTTTTTTTTTTGTTTTACAAAAAATTATGTTAATGATTTTGTTGGGATAAAATGAAATTGTTTTTTGTAATACCTTTGTCATAAGTGGACTTATTAAATTTCCTTATTAAATTGCAACAAATATTATTAAAATGGAATCCAGAGACCATGAAAACCGCCCACAAGAAAACCAAGCCAAGAAAAACACCAACCCACCAAAATCACCAAACTTAAACATACATATTGATGAGGGGTTGGCTACTTTGATATCACTTGTCAATGATTTAAGGGGAACTAGAGAACCTAGCCCAAAGTCCTTGGCCATTTCGTTGGATGTCATTGTGAGGTCCATTGCAAGTGCCCAAGGGAAATTAACTTCTACTCATGAATATAGGGATAGAATGTTTGAGTTTTATAAGACTGGAATGAATAGAAACCAAGTTAGAAACTTGCTATTTCAAAACAATATATGATGTCTCTTTTTATTTATCCACGATCTAGACAACAACCACCTATCACCAAGAAACAAATGTGTATTCACTGGTGCATCCACCCACAAATTCTTCAAAACTGGATGGATAGGTGGTTCATGGTATTTGATGCACTTCCCTACAATAGCAGGAAGGTTCCTTTATATGTTTGAGAAAATTATGGGAAAAAATTATTTTGGGTCACCATGTGAACTACTTCGACATTGGTGACTTCCAGGGGTGAGTCAAGGGTTCGCACAAGACCAAACGCATGCTAGGATTGATCCCATGTTAGTTACTCATCCCCCTAGGGGAAGGCCTAACACCCCTTCCCAACATCCTCCTGTTGTAGAGGGCTTGTAGCAGCTACAAGTAGCTCTATCATCCTTGACCCAATGTCTAGCTCAACATGGTAGCTTTGTTGCACTATCTCAACAGGAGGTTTAAGTTGATGACATTGATAGAGAGGTCAGACCTTCAACACCTAGAGAAGCGTGCAGTGAGGAGAGGGGACATGGACATAGCAGTCGCCCATGTGAACCCCACAGATTCTCGAGTTGCGGGTAGACTTTCTATGGGCATATGGAGGCTAGTGGAAAACATAGCTTCATGGAGGAGGTTAGTATTTTAACCATATTTATGTTCTTCATAATTATATATTTATATAGTATTATGTGTATTTATTCCAATATTTTATTGTATGATGTTTTTTTGTTGCTACGTCCATATAGAAAATCCTCTACACTGATAGATGCATTGGGGTCTTTCTCCATCACTGATGCAGCGATAGAGGAAACCTTCTCATTCGGTTCTCCACATACATAGGTATGTGTCACATTTGATAAATTCAACATAGTGATTTTTTTATATTCCGGCATCCTCAAATTTATGATGTTCTTTTGTTTCTATAGGTTGTGGGACCAGGTGGTGCCAAGAAATGTCCACATGGAATGGAAAAGTTGCCTACTTCACATGTATTGTGTGTTGAGTTAAACCTCATTTAAATCTCAAATTTGTTGTATTTATGTTGTTGGATTTTACTAATTGGTACTAATAAAAATATTATTAATATGTATGCAAGTTGTTGATATTTTCACTAGTTACAATACTAGTTCAGTTCTTGGGAATTCGACCATGGATTTTGGGCTACCTATTTCCAGGCCAAGAATTATTCCATCAGTTGTATACCCCATGGGACTTCATCACTTCCCACCCCCATTATATTTCTTATTTTGTACATGCTCAATGTTTGCACTCATAGGCCACCCATCTACACCACCTCTTCCATTGCATCCATCTATAGTGGATGCATATGTATGCCACCTATCCCCCCCACCATTTCCATATACACCATCCATCGAGGCTACCAAAATCGATGTTTCCTTGGAGCAGGTTGTACAACTGAGCACTCCACCTTCCAACGACTCTCCATTGATGCCCGAGATATTCACGGAGACACAATGTGTTTATGATCAAATTTTATGTATCTTCAATGGAATTGATTGTATGCATATTTGTTGAAATTTTATGACTTGATCCTTGTAACTGACGTAGGGTGGCATTGCTGAGAGCTTAGGTTAATAGAGGAGGGTAACACCCTCATGATTGTTAGTACCATTTGCGGTGAGTTTTCTTATGTTGAATTACAAAGTATATTTTTGAAAGTATTTTAATTCATTGTGGAAAAAAAATTATAACAATTTTTTTTCTTTTTGCAGTCTCTGAAGCGACGAACCACACCTAGGCGCAAAACCACTCGAGGTGCTTCTTCGAGTAAAAGAAGAAAGATCGATTTCCAAGATGCTCCTGATGGTGGAAGTGGTCAATGAGTGACCAATGACTGCCATTTTATATATTGGGCACAATGTGCCATTTTGTAAAAAATGTACACTTTAGAAGATATATATATATATATATATTCATGGAACATTTTTTATGAATCTCATTGTTTTTGCATTCTAAATTGATGAATGAATGAATTTTATGTGTATAAATGTATGAATTTCTTTAATTTGATTAATTACTTTTTAAAGCGTTAAGGAAGTATATGTAAGTAAGAATAGTTTTTTTTTCTAAAGTGATTATAAATACTTGAGTTACGCATTAATGAATCTCTTATGATGGAAAATATTGCTAAGTGATAAATCCATATGCAATTAATGATTCTCAAAGATCTAAATTTGTCAAAACATTGAAGTCCCATCCTAGTTAAGACTCCAGAAGCCAATAATAAAAATCATGTAGGCTAACATAATCACAATAGAAATAAGAGAGTTGAAACCTCACATTACTCTATCCAAAATGAACCATGGTTCATTATAATGGCAATCAAAACATGTTACAAGGGTTTCTTAATACAAAATCAACACATAAAATATCAGTATAAAATAAAGTCTCACATCAAATGAAAATATACCTCAAATTATCCATTAAGCTTGCTAAACTGTTCTACAATGTAGCCCAAGAGGAGAGCTTCTAAATACCAAAATTCTACACCCTTTACAATGGAGAGAGAGAAATATTCTTTATAGAGTGAGTCTCTTCTCTTATACGATAAAATATTATTATTTGCTAACTAACTCCATGACAAGTCAAATAAATATTATAATAAATAATTAGTTATATCTTTCCTCAATCCATGGTTGACCATGTTACAACATGTGGACATTATCCTCTCCAAAGAAATTCTCTCTCATCCAAAAATAGTAGTAGTATGCACCAAATAATGTTCATGAAGGAGACACACCACCAAAAATAGTCATCAAGCCAATTCAAATGCCAAGTGTCCACATGGAATGCTCCATCCAAGAATGTGCATGCATGCAACCACTCCACATGTGTGAATTCCAAGGTATCCAACTCCATGGATGAATGTGAAAGATGGCAAGTGGATGGGGTGTCTACAACAAAGTATTTGATCAATGCCTAGCCTTGTCTTGACTTGCCTAGGCTTTCCTTTCCTTTTTCTTTCCTTGCATTCCCTTACCTTTCCTTTCCTTGTCTTGTCTTTCCTTTCATTTCCTTGCCTTGACATGCCATGACTTTCCTTGCGTTACCATGCCATGCCTTGCCTTGCCTTCACATTACATTCCATGTCATGGCATGATTTTCCATGCCATGCCTTTCCTTTCCATGCCAATCCTTTACATGCCTTTCCTTACCATGCCATGCCTTTCCATGTGTTCTCCCACCTTTCCATGTCATGCCATGCCTTGTATTTCCATGCCATTCCATGCCTTTCCTCTCCATGCCATGACTTGCATTGTTTTAACTTGTTATTCCATGTCATGACTTTCCTTCCCTTCCCTTTCCATGCCATTCCTTCCCTTGTAATTCCATGCCATGTATTTCCTTTCCATTCCATGTCTTCCCTTTCCATTCCATTCCATGCCATGCCTTTCATTTCCTTTCCTTTCCATTGCATTCCTTGCCTTTCCAAGACATGCCTTGCCAAGCCATGTCTTACCTTGCCATACCACAACATGCCTTTCCTTGATGTCCCATGCCTTGTCATTCCTTTCCTTACCATGTCATGTCATGCCATGCATTTCCTTGTCATGCCTTTCCATGCCATGCCATGACATGCCACGCCTTTACATGCCTTTCCTTGCCATGCCATGCCATGTCTTGCCATGCCTTTCCTTTCCTTTGCATGCCATGCATTTCCATTCCATGCCATGCCTTTTCTTGTTATGTCATGTCATGCCATGCCATTCCTTTATTTACCATGTAATTTGTTTCCTTTCCTTACCATGTATACAACGGATTGTGTTATAGGGTCTATTTGGAACAATCATCTACATCATAATGCACCTTGACCTAGTACATGTGTTAACTCATATGGTGGGGTTGGTACCTCTTTCCATCAAGTCCATGTTGGGTGTCCCTTAACACCTTACAGTTATCCTAATCCTCCTTGGTTTTCCTCTTATTCCTCATCTCAAGTAGGAACTAGCACATCGTATGACACACCCCATGTACATCAACATGTTCATTGTCATGTTTTTTCTAGTTCTTCTTGTGGTGGCATAGCCATGAATCCATATTATCATTTCTCTATCCCTCCACCATTAGTTTTAGTTCCTCTAGTAATAGTACCTCAAAACCTCATTGGTCATTGTAATACCCCTAGGCCGAACCCCAACTGTAAATGTAAATTCAAATTTACTTATGCTGGTGAGTTGTTTGCTATAATGTGTTTATGCACCTTCTATGGTATAGTGTGCACATGTATTGTGCACTAAAATGATGAAGTTTTCACATTCCATGATATCGCGCGCAATAAACTTAAGTGCACGCGATTTTGAGAGGAGAGAGCCTTTTGTGTATATGTTTTGTTTTATAGGTTGGTGAGCCAGTTATTATAAGTTAGGAAGCTTATGTGTTGAATTAGGTCAGAGAGCCTAGATAATAAAGGCCAGTGAGCCTATTTTTGTATATGTCCTATCATTAATATAATAGATTGTTGTGTGTAGACCGACCACGATAAAAGAGTATGGGGGACTAAAATCCACTAGTTAGGGAAAGGGGGGGGGGGTAACAGTTAAGGATAAAGGGCTAGACTAGGGAGCTTAAGCCAAAAAGGAATATTATAGTAATATTCATTAAAGTATAAAGTATGGATAATTATTTTATCCTAAGTGTTTGAGAAATTTATATTTTCGGCACACCAATTCAGTGGGAGTAACACTAGTTCAGTGGGAGTTAACTGACTAGTTCTATTTTAGACTTTCTAATATTAGACCATCACTATTATGCATGCATTCCTAATTATAGGATGTCATTTCCTATATGAGTGAATATCACTCACTCATTGATAAGATCATAATATGCATTGATTCTTATTCTTCATTGTGTATCTCTCTTCCTTTTCTTGATAAGCTCTGTTTGTGTATGCTTTAGCTAGATCTCATGTGCAGGTTTCCATAAAACAATGACATGGTATCAAAGATGAGTTGCTTGGAGAAACCCAAACAATCCAGAGAAGAGCGAAAGAGGATTTGAGTAAAACTAGTTTCTCCCATCATCACAGCCTATCCCTATCGAAAGGTGTGATGATTGGAATCGTCACGACCTATCCCTGTCGAAGGGTGCGAGAGTCGCTCTCAGACTTAAGAAATTTTCATTTGGGGTGAGACGATTCAATTTTTCACAATCTTCGCACTATGTCCTTCACTAGGGTGTGACTATTTATCATCGTCTCACTTTATCCTTCTCTAGGGTGCGACAATTCAACAACCCTCTAAAAATTGGTTTTCTGTAATAAAATTGTGCTATCTTGAAATCTGCGATTTGGGTCGGGCTGAAATTTTTACCAGAGACGTATGACATAGGGATTCTCATGCCCACCAAAAATTTACCAAAATCCATATCATATGCTAGGATATATAGTTGTTTTCTCATATCTATAGTTGTCACAACACTGTTAGTCATATCTCAGAATCCACGATCTGGGTTTTTAGGATATTTTTAGTATCAATAACAGGGATGGAGACGATGAAACTTCTTCAATCAAGTATAGTGATAGTACTCACATCATAGAACTATTTTGAATGGAATCCAAATGCCACATTCCAACTCAAAATAAAAGGACTGTATAATTTGACGATGGCGATAAAAACATAACCTACATTGGTTCTTGAGAAGACCAGATGGACGAAACGTAAGGATGAGGCCACATGATTACTTCTTGATTTAATCTCCACTGATATATGGTTTCATGTTTCTGCATGAAATACTCCAAATTATTTCTGGACCACCTTGGAAGGACTCTTTGGAAAGAAGGATGGCATGCGAGGTCATATGCTTGAGGTAGAGTTGAATACCTTAGGCCCTAATGTTTTTGATAATATACATGATTTTTTAACTAAATTTAAATCCTTGATTTTGAGCTTGGGTGAATGTGGTATTGACAAGTCTACACAAGAGAAACAACTTATTCTAACAATATTTTCCAAGCTAGGACCAAAATATGTTGTATATGTCTCCAATTTCCATTTTGGCAGATGTATTTTGGACGCAAATTGGAAAATGCCTACGATGGCTCAGTTCATCGAGTCTCTCACACAAGAGCAGACAAAACTCATACATATGGGCCTCATCAAGGATGCCAAAGCACATGCACTCACCATGCATGATGGAAAAGGATCATCCAAACAGAACGAGAAGGAGAAATAGAATGAGAAGGAGGGATATTCCAAACCATTTAACAATTCTTCAGATTCCAAAGACTCTTTAGATTCCAACAAGAAGAAGAAGCGAAAGCAGTGAACTTACTGCAATAAACTGAATCATGAATAATCCACATGCATGAAGAAACAGATCGATCTTATGGAACAAGAACTTCAACCGAACAACCTTGGAAACTTCATTCCAAAGGGAGTCAAGAAGTAGAAGGAATAAGACCATGATCCTATGAAAGGTAATCATCATGCTTTGGCTGCAATTAATTCCTCATATAATTCATGGATTATAGATTATGGCACATCACATCATATGGCAGTGAAAGAGGAAGTTTTCTCTTCTTTGAGTCCATGCTCAAGACCTCTTATTCTCACGAGGGATGATACTCTAGTAGCAGTAGAAAGAGAAGGGAGAGTGGAACTCCATAATGGTAGTTTTGAGAATGATTTACATGTTCCAAATCTTTCTATGAATCTTCTCTCAGTTTGTCACATCACTCATAAAGGTAAAAAGGTTGAATTTACATCAAATTCAGTTTCAGTAATTGACATGCATGACAATTCTATCATTGCAATTGGTGAGGTGGATCACAAGTCAAGGTTGTATAAATTCACTAAGTTTTCTGACAATGACTCCTCTATTCTACTTACACATAAGGAGAGTAATTTTCATGCACCTCCAGTGAAACATGCATATACTCTTGTGCTTCCATCAATTTCATACATCAAAGATGATTCCATACACTCATATTTTGTACATGGAAATAAGAAGGCAGTACAACCAGATAAGAATCCAACATTGAAGCTTCAACAGATTCCCAAGAAGGAATAATTCACACTTCATGTAGCAGGTGTCCTTGCAGGGAATCTGTTAAGCCCTAATGTTGTCTCATTACCCCTTAATTGGGGCATATTATATTAGTAATGTTATTTTATTTATGTCGGCTTTAGGCCATTAGTTGTAATTATACCTCCTAGTCTCCTATATATACCAAGGAGACATTTTCATTT
>ML783272.1:185140-214591 GCA_009831015.1 Picea engelmannii | reverse complement strand
ATTTTGAATCATCTTGTACTTGAACATTTAAGTGGGGTAAAAGGAGGTTGCCCCCTCGAAGAGGCTTATTATCTGAAATTATCTCTGTTTCAAGGCATTGAGTACTTTTCCTGAGGTTTTTCCATGCTATATTGATGTTTGGTCCTTAACATAATCCATTGGATTCGAGGAGGACTCAATCTCATCATGAGGGGACTTCTCATGTACTTTCATCTTCAGAACCTGTGATGCCCATGCATTGCTATATGGTTCAATCTACTTATCCAAAAACCTACAATAAGGTTGTGGGCAATCCATTATGGAAAGAAGCCATGCAGGAGGAGAGTAACTCTCTCCTAGAGAATCAGACTTGGCATCTGGTTCCACTTCCACCAGAAAGGAATATTTTCAAGTGAAGATGGGTGCACAGGATCAAGAGGTACAAGGCTCGACAAATTGCCAAAGGACTTTGTCAGATCCATAAATATTTCTACATCTTCACGAACACTTTCAATGAACAGAAGTTTCAAACTTTGCGGGATTGTCTTGCAGTGAAGAACACAGTTTCCTAGCAATTGCCATTTTCTTCTTTTGATACATTATCTTTTGAGGGGGGGGTTTGTTCCCACGTGGTTTTCCCTATTTCCTCATTTTTATTCAGTATTCATTAGTTGCATTGTACATGAGTACCTAAAATGGCCTAGCAGTCGGGACTCATTTTTTACTCCATAGTGATGTTCAGGGGGAGTGTTGGAGAAATTTATATTTTCGGCACACTAGTTCAGTGGGAGTTAACTGACTAGTTCTATTTTAAACTTTCTAATCTTACACCATCACTATTATGAATGCATTCCTAATTATAGGATGCCATTTATTATATGAGTGAAGATCAGTCACTCATTGATAAGATCATAATATGCATTGATTCTCATTCTTCATTGTGTATCTCTCTTCCTTTTTCTGATAAGCTTTGTTTTTATATGCTTTAGCTAGATCTCCTGTACAGGTTTCCATGAAACACTAACACTAATTTCTAAGAATTGAGACAAGTGGGACAAAGTGGTTCTCAACATGACAAGTGTCAAGTTAGGAACATGCATACATATAGTTTGGAATTAGTTCATTTTCCCATTAATTTCCATCATCATTCACTCACTCATTTAGCTATCCTCGACACATTTATGTTACTATCATTGTACCTGTATTCTTACACATTCACATACCAGTACCCATACCCGTACCTGGTTGGTTTAGGATTTGGATTGAATAAGTGGGTTGTCAGGCTCGTGGGAGATTGAAGAGGCGGGTTGTGAGGCCTATGAATAAATATCTCTAGGTGAGGGAATTGTTGGGAATTTATTTTTGATGGTGCTAAAATACAACTACAGGGATCTGAGACTTCCTGTCCAACCTATTGCTAAAGCCCATAAAGGAAGTGGGGCAGATGAAGGACTGTTGAGCAGAGAAGGGGCACACTTCCTGGGGTGGGACATGCATGTGAGGAATGAGGGACTTTTTGATGGGAATTTATGACACACCATCAATGATAAGGGAATATCCGGTCTGAGGTTGTCTAATTAACCCAAGTCGTTTAAAGTAACCTACCCTGATGGGTTTTGTGAATCTGTTAGACAATGAAAACACTACAGTAAACTAAGAAAGGTACAAACTATATATCTATATAATCTTATTACGTATGTTAAGTGATAATCCTATCTATTAATGTATATATACCTATCATATAGTTTTATTGTATATAATATGTGTGTATAGATACAAGGTTTAAACAAAGCCTTGTGAAAATGAAAGTTTAACTACTAAAACAAGGTTTGAATAAGATATAAGACTAAAGAAATTATTCTATTTCTATAAGTTGCAAATAACCAAATGAATGAATAAGATTCAAAATGATATAACTGTAATGAACAAAGCATTTAAAGTTGAATGATTTAATCGTTACTCATTCATAAAGTAAATAAATCAACTAAAAGAAAAACTAACTAACCTGATGTTGATCAACGTTAAAGAAAATGTGCTAATCTATTTGCCTTCCTGTGTAATGTAAGCTCCACTTAACCTGATGCCAAGCATAAATCTATGGAAAGAAGTAAAGAATGATATTTCTGAAATAACTCATGGAATTTTATATTTCGAAAGAAATCTATAATAAACAGAAAGACAAATGTGTTTTTCTCATGTGGCTTTATAATATTCAAAAGATGAAGATGAAATCAACTCCAATCTATGACAAATGATGTAATCAAAATATAACATTAGACATAAACTCAAAATGTACAGACATTTGATTAGCCACAAAGATTATGATCACCAAAATAATGGACTATGCAAGAGATAAGCACAACATGAACGCATAAGTGTTGAACAGACTAAAGCTAATTCATAACACATACGTTTTCATGCCCAAAAAATATATAAAAGACAATAATGACATTGTACGATTTACATAAGGACTAAAGCCAAAAAGAAAACTGCATTTCATATATTTCTCAAAAAGATAAGTCCATCTTCTGGTCCCAAAGAATTGCCTCTGCCTCTAGGAAAGCACTTGAATTTAAACTAAGTCCACGATATGTTTCTCATATCTTCTAAGATAGAGACATATCCATTCTTAATAAAGTCTTTTCCAAAAAATAACTAAAATATAGGTATGTTCTAACAGCCATTCAAAAACAGTTACATAATTAAAATATTCTAGAAACTGTTTTTAAAGGGAAACTTGCAAATTTGGATCATTTCCAACGATTTACTTGTCCCATCAACTTTTGCAAATCGATAATCTTCACACCTGAGAAGAAAAACAAAATTTAATTTAGAAAAAGCAATCTAATAAACTAATTAAAGACAAACTACAGAATCTATGATTATGTAACTAGTCTAATAAAACAAAATAAAAAACAAATTATATTATAATGAAACAATCAAAACGTTAATTCCAATAAAAAAATTTACCCATTAAACTTTTGAAAAAGAGGCATCAAATAATTTCGAGTTCATAACAATGTTGAAGTTGGAAGAATTTTTAATAACGATATCTCCTGATTTTTTGGATCTTTTTCTAGCTCTGGGGGAAATGTTTTGCACATTGGCTCTCAAATTTGAATCCACGTTGAACACTCATCACAATATACAAGTTACAGATCTAGGAAGGGTTACCTGTAGTATTAATATGGGGTCTTTTCATGTGCCATAAATTGAGCAAGACGCGTCTGCAGGTATATAATGTTGGCATAATACATTTGTGCCCATGACCGACATCCATTACAATTCCCAAGATTTGAATATGTTTTAGGAAATTGGTTATTCCTATCGGAAGGGGATTTTATTCCTCAGGGTAGGGCCAATAACTGACAGGATTTCAAATCCATAGAGAGGAAAGGGGAAATAGAATTCCTCAAATGAAACTGTTTTTCCTGAGAAATTTCTCCTTATAAAACGAGGCATATCTCTGAATTCGATTTGTTTATGAAGAAACTTCCCTTAAGGAAGATAAATGACCCTGTTTCGAAAATGGGTTTTTAATGGTTTTTCCAAATTAATAATCGTTTTCTCATACTTCATCCCGCAAAATCATGTCTATTTTATACAATTACGGGTTTGAGCTATGTTATATTATCACAGGTATGTAAAACCTGAGGGTCATCTGGTTCTTCCTTACTACAGGAGCCATAGTTTCAAAGGTAAACTAGGAGGCAAAGAAAAATTATTCATGAAGGTTAAAATGTTTTGACACTATTATATCAAACCAATATACATAGAATGAGGTTGGGCGAACGTACCTGATGTCAAGCACAAATTCGAAGGTCTGGGAGCATTCTCCCATTATCTCCCACTCCAAGAGAGGATTATTTCATGTAAGCAATAGGACATGGAGATCGAACAATGTGAAACCCATGTAACCCTCACAACTTGCCACAAACTAACAACCCGATTCCGAGGCAATTAAAACACATAGTGTAATGATTCGTTTTGATGGTGGACAGGTCAGGGTATTGGAGGTTTTCATCATTAACCATTAAATTTTGATACGACATATGTAAGCACTGAAGGGTCATATCGGAAAGGTTAAGAGAGGTGAAGTTTAAACCTTGTCTCCAATTCATTCGTTAAACATATTAAACAAAGTTTCCATGCATGCATTAACCCATGGATTCTCTTAAACAAAAAACTAATACCTCTTTTAAGATCAAGCTAAGTTCCTAGGAGAAGGTCCATACTTAGTCTAACGATATAATTCATGGTCCTTTAATTAGAAACAAGCCTTCCATCTAGATATAGACTAATTGAAGCAGGAAAACAAAAGTTACAAACTAATACAAAGGGAAAAGATTACGAGATTTCAGTTGAATGTTTTCACAAGATAAAGGTCTCAATTTCATGCTTTGCAGTCATGAAATTGGAAAGAGAAAGAAATCAACAAATCATACGATCATGTTCTCGTAATAATAAAATCCAAATTCAACAATCAACCTTCACAAACGAGACCTAGTCAATCTGATGCAAATAGATCTATTGGAAAACAAGTTTAAGAAGTGATTTTTTGTTTCAAAGTGAAATGAAAACAAAATTCTAGTTGGGTAGCCAATAAGACTGTAGGTTGTTAGTTTGAGTTGGCACCTATGAAAGAGTTTTTCTATTGTCTGAGATACATCAGCCTGGTTAAGAATCCCTTTACTCGGGTGGAGTTTAGTCCCAGCTCGGGGATGACCCACTGTTGAGAGTGATGAGCAGTGTGGTCTAAGGTTGGGAGGTTCGTGGAAGGTATGCACGCAGTTGGTAATAATTTTACCAAGATTAGTGTCCATTTTGTATTAAACTACATGTTGCATTATTATGTATGCATTTATTTTTATGGCTTATTCTTATGTGTGCAACAAGTGTAATTTTATTATTATTTTGTATGAATCTATGCATTTGTAAAATGTATTTGTCTATTTTAAGTTTTATATATAAAGTTCTATAAGAGTTTCTTTGTGTATATGTTTTAATTTTGTATACAGTTCGAAATTTTTATGTGGCATAGCCCAATTGGATGTTGGGGATGTTACGATATGGTATCAGAGCTCCAGTTTTCAACATTGGGCCTGGATGGGTCAAACAAGTTGAGTTGAAGTGAAATTTCACTGATAATTGATTTCGAAGTCAGTAAATTTCAAGTTACAGAGTGTCCATGGTAAAAAGTAGAAGCAATTGCGTTGAATTGGGAAAAACCCAAATTTGTGTTGTTAAATTCATGGGAAAATTGAGAAATTTGGCCAAGTAGTGAGATATTCTTAATTTAATATTTGTTCTAGCAAATTCAGACTTGGAATTGGTCAAATTTAAGGTTATAGGGAAGCCATGACAGATGGAGCGATATTAGTTGATTAAAAGTCTCAATTAGTGAATTGAGTTTGGGAAAAATTCGTTCCAAGAATGTCAACCAACAACGATTTGTTGTTGGAGAGGTTGAATTCGTGTTATCGGGGTGAAATTGAACAAATTTCATAGTTGAAGAATATCTATGGTGAAAATTGGGAAAACGTTTGGCAAAAGCCCCAATTTCTGCAACGGAATTCATGAGGAATTGATGCGGATAAAAATGAATGTGTGCATGTGTCTGCACTAAAAATGCATGATGCAGAGTTCAAAGTGGTAATGCGTGAACAATATTGGTGCATGGGTGTGTGCACTTAAATTTGGCGATACGCGGTGCAGACTGGTAATGCACAAAAAATATTGGTGCACAGGTGTATGCACTAAATTTATCATTGCGCGATGCAGATTGATTGGAGCATGCATAATACTGGAGTGCGTGGTGTGCACACACATAATAATGGCAAGCGTGGTGTGCACAGTATTGACATAGCGTAGAGGAATTTTGTTGGTGCGCGCGTAATGTGGGTATATGTTGTCGCACGACAGTTTAATTAATGGTGCGAGCGAAGTATTGGTGCACGGTGGGAACGTACTAAACTTTGGCATGGTACACCGCATAAAGTGCAATGCGCGTGGAATATTAGCGCATGACACAAAAATTGTGCGCAACAGGTATTAGTGCATGAACCAAAATTGTGCGCGACGGATATTGGCGTGTGACACAAAAATAGTGTGCACCAGTTATTGGCACGACAGAGAAGTGATCCACATTGGCTATAGTTGTGTGGAGCATTGCGCTACCTTATAGTGTTATTTCCCATGCTAAATATGGGTGTATATGTTCAAATTTGTGTGCGCAAAGTCGTTTGGATGGTGTACAACAACATAAAACCATTTAATTTCTGTGACATTTTATATTGTTTGAAGGTCATCCTTTTGCAGCGCGTTTTTGAGTCCCTAAACATTGTTTTTAGCTACTCAAAAACCCTGAGAGAAGAGTTTACCAAGGTGTAATTTATCTTTGCATCTCAAATGAAAGATCCCAGAGAGATATTTCTAATGGTGTAAACCATTTGCAAACAAAGATTTTATGAGGACGTTACAGGACAAATAGTGGAGGGTAAATTTTAAGACCCAACTAACTTCGACGGGCCATAACTTTCTTCTCTAGAATCAGATTGAGGCACAGGAGCAGTCTATGGAAATTCATTGAACCATAGAAAATATTCCCAGAGATGAATTAAAATTATGGGCATGTTAAAAAAATTTAAGATGACAAAGAAGGTACTTGTAGCATTCCAGACCAAAAACACTAATTGACCTACAACTTCAGCACGCTGTAACTAGCATCCCAGAACCCTGACAGAGGTGAAACTTGGAGAGACTACCCAAAATATGTATATGAAGAAACCCAATTGAGATCCTACTAAATCTCCAATGGAGTAGGTGCAAAAATGAATAATTACAACACAAAATTGCACCAAGTTGAAGAGTGAACAGAAAAATTAATGGATAATTTTCAAATAACCATAACTTTCTGCTCAAGACTCAGAATTGAGCATGGAAGCAGGCATTGGAAAGGTACTGGACAATAGAATATAAATATTCACCCATAAAATTGATCTAGGAATTAAATTTTCAGGAAATCAGAAGAAATAATTTCGATGCATTATTGAACCATAATGGTTCATATTTTCATGAAATTGTTGAAAGAATTAGTCTAACAAAGTTCTGTTGGTTGCAAATTTTGAAGAGTTAACAAAAACTAGATCAGATCAGGATTAGCACAGATTTCAGAGGAATGGAATATGCACAGGGGGCTTATAGCTAGGAAGATGAGATCAGAGGGAGGGATGTCTATATGGGCATTGAAGGAACAAAATCCGATGGACATGGAGAAGGAAGGGATGAAAACAAGAATATGGTAGAGACCATTAAAAATTTGCAGAAGGATGTCCAAATCCATAAAGATGGTAATGAAAGGATTATGGAAGCCAAGGAGCATTAGGAGGACTTCAAAATGAAGTTAATGTAGATATTGAATAGAATAAAAAAGAAATTGGATAAGGAGAGTGGCTCAAGAAAATCAGAAAGTCGCAGGTCTCATGATGAGAAAAGAATAACAAGAAGTGTTAGCATACATCACCATCACTCCCCGAAGTATTCCAATAAGAGAGAACACAACAAATCAATTCCATCCCATGTTAGGAAGCATATGAGGTCTGGGGTGTATGATCTACGAGGAGAAATGAACAAAATCAAACCTCCTACATTTGATGGTGAACACAAGAAGGATGAATATGCAGAGACATGGTTTTTGGGCATGAGAAAGTATTTTCAATTGTATAATTATTATTCTCATGCATAAGGGATAATTTCCATCTATAAACTCAAGGGAAAGGCATCCATCTTGTGGGATCATATTGTGTAGGTGCAACACATTAAAGAGAAAAATGTTACTCAGAAGGAATTCAAGAAATATTTGACTAAGAGATACTATGACAAGAAAATGAAAGAGTTCTTTGAACTCAAACTTGGGAGTATGACCATAGATGAATATAAAAGAAGGTTTTTAGAACAGTTGAAGTATTTTTCTTTCAACAAGGATGAGACAGTTAAGATTCATAGGTATTTGAGTGGATTTCCATCATTCATCAGTGACAAAATACAATATGATTATGGGTGAAATCATGAAGATGGGTTACACTTTTGCTTGTTTTATGAGAAAAAAAATTGTATTTTCACAAGTTCTTCAACTTCTGGAATACAAAAGTATTATTTTTATTTAGAATTTCACTTTACAGTAAAAACAAAACTTGTGAAGAATTGTGTTATCTTTCCAATGACTATTTTTCAATTTTTTTTAATCACGATTTGATATGTCAATTTGACAATTGTTTAACAGTATGTTCCTTAAACATGAAAGGAATGATAATGAGTTACTTTTTTCTACAACAATGTATCTATTATTAAACTTATGTTTTTAAGAAACGAAATATACTGCAACAATCTACAGAGACTTTGTTTTATTATGACTATAATTTTGAATCTAACGGATGAATATTATAATTTCTAGAATTTTTTTAAGTTGACCAAGATGAAAGCATTGCAGTTTTAAAACACATGTTTTTCTACACCTTGTATCTAGCTTAATTTTTACTTAAAACTAAAATATAAATATACACTTTTGAAAAGAACAGTTTAAGGATTATGAATATATTTTTTTCCAATTTTTTCACTGTATATTTTTAGAGATACCGATATTTCATTTCACCGAATCATAATGTCTATTGAAAATATTATGTAGTTCTTTTTTTTTAAATTAAATAAAATTAGAAAAAAATAAAGAAAATGAAAATAAATTATAAGAATTGAAAGTAGATTCAATTTTGGAAATGATGGTGTCATTTTCGAAACCAAATTCTCAGTATTTGTAGGAGTCTGCAACCTTTGAAGTTCAGGTAAGCTTGGGGAAATTCTTTGGTTTTATGTTTTCAGTCCCAATTTTATTTTTTCAGCCGAAATAATATTTTGGCCGAGAAAACTAATAGTTCGGCTGAAAGAATAAAATATGATGGAAACCATAAAACTGAACAGTTTCCAAGGTTTTCGACCAAAAAAACCTTCTTTCGGCCGAAAGGTTGTTGAGCCAATTTCGTCGGTCGAAAAAAATGAAACGACACGTCGTATCATTTCATTTCGCACCAAATTGTATAAATAGGCTTTCAACTGAACACATTTAACACATTGCATCAGATGGACAGACAGATATAAGCTCTGAGATATGGGTTTCAAAGAATTTATATTACTGATTGCGACTGTATTCTTTTCTTTCTTTATTTCTTCCCTCTGTTCCATAGGCTTAATCGGAGGATCGATATCGATACATGATGGTTTTCTAGAGCACTTAAACAAAGTTTCAAATCATCTTTTTGGTTTTTGTTGAATAAGGTAAATGATGTTTGTTCAAGTTTTTATTGGAATAACAATTTATATGTTGAAAGATAAATGTTGATCATTTTTTCAAGGTGAAGTCTTTGTTGAGCATATATTTTACAGATAACTATAAAAGTCATGGGAAACAAAAGTTTGCGCAAGAGAAAATTTGATCGCACTCGAGATGATACTCGCCAAATCGAACAAAGGAAAGAGCTTTATCAGATAAAGAAACAAGAACATGCAAATATTGAAGAAAGAAATGATGATAATGTCAATAGAGATTTTCGAAAAGAAGAAGTTCAACCAGGTATGCATGCATATATGATGATTGAGCACAAGACACACTTTGGGACTATATTCAGAAAGTATAGAATTCAAGGTATTCAATTCAAATTTAAAATATTGTAAATAATATAATTTATTGTAATTGCAATTTCATGTTTTTCAAAAAAAATAAACATATTTGTCTCATAATGTCGCAGAAGACATTGAAACTAAAATTGAAGCAGAAGACGTTGAAACCGAAATTGAAGAAAAAGACGAATCACCAATAGGTATGTACATAAATTTAGATTAATACAAGATGAACACTCAAGTATATATAATAAATAGTGAATTTGTGTTCGAGTTATGTTTTTTAATATAAACTTTAAATTGAAATATGCAGAAGAATCTATGAACATTGATGATGAAATATTACAAAATGTTGATACTAACAAATTTGAGAACAAAAAAGCTAAGAATTATATAAGATATTGAACTAAGAATATGTATAATACTTTTTTCAAAGATGAATCAGTAACAGTACAATCTCAACTTTTACTTTGTCTAATGAAGTCAAGAAATTTAAAAGAAGCTACATCATTATTGGGTATTCAAAAGTCGACAAAGGATACAAAAGTGAAACATGATGTCTTTAACAATATAACTAGTGTATTAAAAGATTTTGGAAAATCTCGAAAATAATATGTTTGTGTTGCACGTAGAACGTTACAAACAACAATTGTTTCAGGGAGAAATATAAAATATTGTTTGACACAACACATGGAAAAAATGATGGGAACGTCAAGAAAAACATTGCACAAACATAGAAAATTTTGATTGCAAATAGATGTAAATGATGAATTGGCTTGTTGGATATTGATTTCTAGACAACCCTATAAAGATAGACCTGTAGAAAATGTTAAAGAATTGGCCTGTAATCGTTGGTTGGAAGAATATCGTGTTTCACCACATACAAGGGATGTGTTGCGATGAAGAATAGCACGAAAACAATATGAAGAACATACAAAACATATATTTCCAATGACACAAATAGAGTTGTTCAATAAGTTCAAAGAAGAGCACAAAGAAGTTAAAATTTCCATCAATACATTTGTGCAACAAAAACCATGGTTTGTCAGACCCATCACTGTTCGTGACACTTGTTGTTGTCATTATCATGTGGAATTTGAGTTGTATTACAACAATTTTTTGGATTTTGGTAAAACTTTATGGCCAAGTTCACCTCCTCCTTCCACATTCCGTGTTTTTATATCTGAAATTCTAAGTGAAAGAGAAGATGATGATTTATTTTACAAAAAGAAATGTGTTGGTGGAAATAAATGTGATCGTTTTGGAAATCTAATTTTGTTTCATTCAAAGTATCATATTGATATGAATGATCAATCATTTTCTAATATAAGAGTCAATTGGAAGAGATATGAATATATGAGCAGCACGGTTCCACATTCTTCACATGTTATTTCCAAAAGGATTGATTTGAAGGTAGATAAAATATGCATGATAGATTTTTTGAAGAAGTTTGAGGAAGAAATATATAAATACTCCAAGCATTCACATAGAGATCGATGGCAAGATCTACAATTCAAACAATCCTGTGAAGTGTTTCCACCAGGGACAATTTTGTCTATAGTTGATTTTGTAGAGAATTACACATTCGTTGCACAAAAAGAAATACAGAGAAAATATTATCATTCTGATCAAGTCACGATATTTGTCCACATTCTATATAGACATGCTCAACAGAGTCTTGATAACATAGAAAGAACCAGAGAAAATCGACATGTTATTAAAGAATATCACTTTTATATAAGTGATGATCGAGCACACGACACACATTATGTACAACGTTGTTTTGATAAATTTTATGATTCATTGAAAGAACACGAAATCAGATTCGGTCGACATTGGATATGCTCAAATGGGTGTGCAGGCCAGTTCAAATATTATCAATCATTCTATTGGTTATGTCCTCTTCATAAAAAATTTAACATTACACATTGTTGGAATTTTTTTGAGACTGGTCATGGAAAAGGAGAGCACGACGGTGTAGGGGCATGTATAAAACGAGCACTTCGAAGGTATCAGCTGAACCCTCATGCCGATCGATTTGAATACATTGAACAAGTTGTTGAATGGTACAAAATGGCACTAATCCATGAATATAATCCGTCAAGGGATGTGCACATGTGTGTCTATATATAGATGTTACATGTATGTACACAGGATATATAAATTTGAACGTGTTCAAATTTAAATTCAATCTTCAATCATTTTCTTGAGAGATTTAAAGTTAACAAGTTCTGGTCTTTTGCAGGTTTTTTTGGTATGTTGGAATCAAAGATGTAAATAGATCAATCCCATATGACGCCAGTACAAAATGGGTTTGCGTTTGATAGAAGAAATGAGTCTTGCTTTTGTTCAGTTTGCATAGAGGACACACAATCCATAGATATTTGCGGGAACGAAAATGCAGGATATGTTAAAGCTTGGAGACATAATGAACTTAATGTAAAAGGAAAAATTTCACTTGCAACCTCAGAGGAGATGGAATCAAATGCAACTATAGTGTTAGTTGATGGTGATATAGTTTCTGATTCTGTTAGAGAAGGTAATTTTTATGTTTAAATTTTTTTAAATAACTTGTATATGTTACACTTGTGTAATAATCTGACACGAATTATTTGTTGTCCAATATATCCAATTATTTGCAGGAGATGTTTTTTACATAGTTGCACCTGTAGACAACACTAAAAAAATGAAATATTATTTGATGCGATGCACAGAACAAAAGATGAGGTTATTAGAAGATTTTGATGATAATGGTTTTATATATGAAAGAGGATCCATTGTATTGAAAGGATATTTTTTTCAAGAAACCCCTCAAACCGATACTCATGTTATGTTCACTTTCAAGACTACCAGTCAGATGTCACAATTTGTCAATATAGTCATTTGGTATGTGCAGTGTGCATAAAGTTAATATAAGTTCAATAAATAAATAAATAAATAAAAAGTTAGAAAATGGAAAATGTCCAAAGTCGACCATGACCGAATAATTGAAGATGGAATACCATTACAATGTTTGTAAACAAGTGGCACATGTACATTTCATAATTTTTTATTTTTCATTGAAAGTACATTCCATAATTTGATGACTTGTTTTGACTATTTTCAACCATATTTCCAAATAGGATATTTATAAAAAGGGTACATGTATAAAAAACTTTGGATCATTCTTAAAAAACACAGATAAAATATTTTTCAACCATATTTTATCTGTATTTTTCAACCATTACACCAATCAAAATTATTTTATGAGCATTACACCAATCAAAATTGAGTTGTATACCTCTTGTGTAGTGAGCATTTTATTTTAAACTAAAAAATTGTTAAACACCATTTCTATTGAACACTTACTTTTTTGAATAGTATTTTTTTCCATTTTATTTTAATAATATTGCATTAATTTTTAAAAAAATTAAAACATACTTTATATTTTCTATCGTAATAATATCTTGTTTCAAATTTTAACTCATTCTGATTTTTATTTTATTTTACGAGCATTAAATATAAATTAAAGTTGAATTGAACATCGAGCTTGTAAGTTTTAAACTTGTGAAGTAAAACAATGCATATAGATTCTTAAGAAAAACAAAATTTAATCAATGGCTCATACATAGAGTACAGAGAGATTTTATACTAGAAACCCTCAACCGGGAAAAACTTTCTTATATTCATTATATCGAATTTCACCATTTACCATACAATATATATACAATGTTTTTAGGTATTCCATAGATACCAAAACCCTAGTCTCTTAATCCGGGATTAATTTAAAAAACCACTAAAAATAGAAAAATCCACTAAAAATACCAAAAACCGCCCAAAAACAAATTTCAGGGCGCTGCGCATAACCAGGGGGGCATACCTGCCCCCCCTTGGGACCCCCTTAGGAAATATTCTGATGCACACGACACAAAGAGCACTACTAGAGGGTTCGTCAGACGCAGTTGTCAAATCTGACACACCCACACACACATGCAAAGAATATAGCACATACCCAACATTCTCCCACTTGTTGTTTTCTTTGCATCCAGGGGTCTAGGGGATTATATAGTCAAAAATCCAGGGAAGAAATGTCCATTGTTACTCTACACCAAGAGAACTTTTCTGTGCTCACAGACTTTGTCAATGAATCTGCAACATTCTTTAAAGTGTCAACCTTTTCCAGCAACACCTTATTTTCCTCAGCCATGTCTCTCACAAAGTGATATTGAACATCAATATGCTTTGTCTTCGAATGATAAGTTGGCTTCTTTTCCAGGAATATTGCACTCTTACTATCACAATATAATATCACTGCTTGTTGTACCAACTCAATACCTGAACACAATCTTTGTAACCGTACTGCTTCCTTGCTTGCATGAGTGGTTGCCATGTATTCAGCTTCTATAGTTGAGAGTGCCACTACAACCTGTCTTTTTCTCAACGAACTGATTGCTCCTCCAAATAGGTTAAACACATACCCACTTCTAGATATTCTACGATCTAGATCTCCAGCCCAGTCTGCATCAACAAAGTCATGTATGTCCAACACTCTATTCAAACCTGGTCTTCCTTGGTAGCACAATCCATAACTAGCAGTGCCATGAAGATACCTAAAGACCCTCTTTACTGTTGTCCAATTCTCCTTCCCTAGTTTTGATATAAACCTGCTCAAAAATCCTGCAGCATGTGCAATGTTCGGTCTAGTGCAGACCATTTCATACATCAAACAACCAACTACACTGGCATACGGAACATGGGACATGTCATCTTCTTCTTCATGTGTCTTGGGACACTTATCTGCAAATAACTTTACACCTATAGGAATAGGAACCTTTACCCATTTACGTCCATGCATATTAAACCTCTGCAATATCATTTCAACATATTTTCTCTGATTCAACCAGAGTTTCCTATTTGCATGATCTCTTTTAATCTCCATTCCCAGAATAAAGTTAGCAGCATTGAGATCCTTCATGTCAAATTTGGAGGATCGCTGCAATTTCACCTCCTTGATATCATCCATGTTATTTCCTACCAACAACATGTCATCAACATACAACACTACATAAATGAAGTGATTACCAACTTTCTTGGAATATACATAGTGATCAGTCCTGCTTCTTACAAATCCCAATCTAAGGATGTATGTGTCAAACTTTTGGTACCACATCCTAGGTGATTGCTTCAAACCATATAGTGACTTCTTTAACTTATAGACCAACCCTTTCTTTCCCTTCACTACAAAGACTTCTGGATGCTTCATGTAGATTTCTTCTTCCAAATCCCCATGTAGGAATGTTGTCTTCACATCCATCTGTTCCACTTCAAGATCAAAAGCAACAACAATATATAAAAGAAATCTAATAGAAGTTAACTTAGCAACAGGAGAAAAAATTTCACCAAAGTCGATTCCCTTTACCTGGGAATAACCTTTTGATACTAACCGAGCTTTGTATTTCTCCACTTTACCTTGTGCATTAAACTTCTTCTTAAACAACCATTTTCTACCAACAAATTTTCTTCCAGCTGGAAACTCAACTATATCCCATGCCTCATTCTTATCTAAGGCATCCATTTCTTCAATAATGGCCTTCTTCCAGAGTTTACTATCCTCTTAATTCAATGCTTCCCTGACAGTTCTGGGATCATCATCAATAATAGATAAAGAAAAATTGGAATGGAAATCAAGTGGACTATACCTTTCTGGTTGCCTTTTATCTCTCATTGATCTCCTCAATACTGGGGTATGAGGTTCTTCTTATTCTTCTTCTACTTCCTCTTCTTCAAATGATTTAGATTTTGCATCATCCAACTCAAGCTCTGTTTTCTCAGGATCGTCTTGTGTTGGTAGGAATTCCTGTTTAGACACATCTTTTACCTCTCTGAAAACAACATCTTGACTATAAACAATCTTCTTAGTTTCTGGGTTCCAAAGTTTATAACCTTTCACACCATCTTTATAACTAATAAAGATACACTTTTCAGTCTTTTATCCAACTTACTCCTATTTTCCTTTGGAACATGTACATAAGCATCACAACCAAACACTCTAAGATGTTGAAGAGAGGGTTTCTTTCTAGACCATACCTCCTGTGGAGTTTTATCATCCAACGCTGAAGAAGGCGATCGATTGACCAGATAACATGTTGTACCCACTGCCCCTGCCCATAATTCTTGTCCTAACCTGGCACCGTTGAGAAAACTCCTTTCTCTTTCCATCAGTGTCTTGTTCATCCTTTCTGCAACTCCATTCTGCTGATGAGTGTATGGAGTATTCTTCTGCCTTTCTATACTGCACTTCTTATAGAATTCTTCGAATTCATTTCCGCAGAATTCTCCACCATTATCTGTTCTCAATACCTTTATTTTCTTTGTCTGATTTTCTACCAAAGACTTAAACTCTTTCAATTTATCAAATACCTCAGATTTCTTTCTAAGAAAATAAATCCATGTGTTCCTTCAAAAATCATCTATGAATGAAACATAATACACAAATTTACCTAGGGATGGAGCAGGAACAGGTCCAAACACATCATTGTGTATCAACTCTAAGATCCCCTTTGCTCTTGTAGCACCAGATGGGAATCTTACTCGATTTTGTTTACCATATATGTAATGTTCATTGAAATCAAAATCCAGATTGCAATTAGACATACCTTCAACCATGCATTTACCGTGTAGTGTTCGGAGGCCCTTTTCTCCAATATGTCTCAGTCTTTGATGCCACAAAATGTTCTTCTTTCCAGGGACAAGATTGGTCTTGTCTTGTTTATTTCTCTGTTCAGGGACAACAAAACTGTTACACCCATTAGTATAAGTTCTTCCCAACAAAGTGTACATAGTTCCACACCGAACTCCCCTCATTAACACCATTGCTCCTTGTACCATCTTGCAAGTGTTCTTTCCAAATACAGTATCCACTCCTGCATCATCCATCTTGCTTACAAATATTATTCTCCTAGCTAGTTTTGGAATGTGCAGAACCCCAGCGAGAATTCTAATCCTTCCATCTTTTAGTAGCAACTTAACCCTTCCACGTCCCAAGATTTTTGTTGTTGAGTCATCTCCTAGGAATACATCACCACCATCATATTTTTCATATTCAAAGAACCACTCTCTATGAGGAGTCATATGGTATGACGCACCTGAGTCGATCAACCATACATCATGGTTTGCATGTGTACTTGTAGATGCCAGGTAAACATCACCTCCTTCTTCAGTGGAGGTTTTATCCTCTATGGAAGAGGTACTATCATATCCCTTTGGTTTATCAACCTTCTTAGACTTGCAATCTTTCTTATAATGCCATGTTTTACCACACTTCTAGCATTTCCTCAAATATTTTCCTAGAGACTTAGATCTACCTGTATATTTAGATCTCCCCCCTGATGTTTTACCAGGATTCCTATCTCGGGTACGACCTCTTACAAATAAAGCATCTGTGTTATGACTATCCATTCTTTTCCGCCTCATCTCTTCAGATAACAAGGATGAAACTACATCCTCATACTTCAATTTAGATTGAGTGGTGCTACCAATTGCTACAACCATATTATCCCAAGAGTCTGGCAAAGAACATAACAAAGTAATACACTTATCTTCTTCTGCAATCGTAATATTAACAGAGACAAGTTGACTTACCGAAGTGTTAAAGGCATTTAGATGTTTTGTCACAGAATCTCCATCTTCCATCTTAAGATGATACAACTTCTTTCGAAGAAACAACTTATTTACCAAGGACTTTGATTGATACAAATTCCCCAACTTATCCCATATTTTCTTGGTTGTAGATTCTACCGAGACATTCAACAAAACCAAATTTGTCAAGCAGAGTCGAATAATACTCCTTGCTCTTATGTCCAACTTCTCCCAATCTTCCTTCAACATACCAGTAGTTGGTGTACTAGTAGTTCATGTACTAGTAGGTTGTGTACCAATAGCCTGTGTGCTAGTAGATGGTGTACCAGTAGGTTGTGTACCAGGATCCACAATGATCCATTGTTCTTTGTCTACAAGAAGGTCTTCCATATTTAGCTTCCATAGCTAAAAGTTTTTACCGTTGAACTTCTCTATGTCGATTCTAGATGAACTCGCCATTCCTCTTTATATACTCGAATCTCCACTGCAAAATATCCCACTAAACCCAGGTTTATCACAGGCCCAAGATAAACTTGATCTATCAAGACCGAGCCAAACCCTCAATAACAAAGGCGTCCCTTTGAAGTAAAAAATGAGCTCGGATACCACATGTAAGTTTTAAACCTGTGAAGTAAAGAAATTCATATAGATTCTTAAGTAAAAGAGAATTTAATCAATGGCTCATACACAGAGTACACAGACATTTTATATCGGAAACCCTCAACCGGGAAAACCTTTCTTATATTCATTATATTGAATTTCACCATTCACCATACAATATATATACAATGTTTTTAGGTATTCTGCAGATACCAAAACCCTAATCCCTTAATACGGGATTAATTACCAAAACCGATAAAAATAGAAAAATCCGCCCCAAAAAAATTTCTGAGCTACTTCCCTGAACGTTGTGCGTAACCAGGGGGGCAGGTATGCCCCCCCTAAGACCTCCTTGGGAAAGCGCCTAGCACACACGACACAAAGTGAACTACTAGAGGGATTGTGAGATGTAGTTGTCAAATCTGACGCGCCCACACACACACATGCAAAGAATATAACACATACCCAACAAAGCTTTTATTTTGAATATTTTTTTTAATTATTGTTCTCAAAATTAAAAAAAAGTTAAAAACATCTCTTTCATTTTGAGATTTTATTTTATTACTTGGGTATATGAACTTTGAGGTGAATATCTCTTCCATCTTTAGCATTTTCTTAATGAAGTTACATGATAAAATTAAAGAAGAGTTGATGATCTCTTCCATTTTAAGGTTTTATTTTACAATCACATCATTTTGAGCATTTTGTTTTATCATTATGACACAAACCAACAAATAGTTGAACATCTCTTCTATCTCAAGATTTTATTGTATAAACGTTACATAATTAATTTGGATCTCTTTTATCTTGAGAATTTTATTTTTATTACTATTACACCAATAAAAGAAAAGTTGAACATCTCTTCTATCCTAGATTTGAGAGCATTGACTTATTTAAGTGGTAATTTTTTTTTTTAAATTAATATTGTAACAACTAAAAACAATTTAAACATCTCTTTCAATTGTTGTAATAGCACTTGACTAAAATTAAATTAAAATTAAATTGCAATTAATAGATCTCTTCTCTAACAAAGTTAAGGAAATTAATACAACCTTGCATAAAGTCAATTGAATTTAATTGTGAATTATTTCACTTTATTTTTTCTTTTAGTTTTTTTTATTAATTTTAACATCTCATATGCCTATCTTTCTTTTAGTTTTTCCTTTAGTTTTTTTTATTAATTTTAACATCTCATATGTGTATCTTTCCTTTAGTTTTTTTTATTAGTTAAGTGCATCTAGATGTAACCAATTTATTTAACAGATATCATATGCATATCTTTTCTTTAGTTTTTTATTGTAACCAATTTATTTAACAGATCTCATATGCATATTTTTCCTTTAGTTTTTTGTATTAGTTAAGTGCATCTATGTAGCCAATTTATTTAAGAGATCTCGTATGGGTATCTTTCCTTTAGTTTTTTTTATTAGTTAAGTGCATCTATGTAACCAATTTATTTAACAGATCTCATATGCTTATATTTCCTTTAGTTTTTTTTTATTTTTCCACCAAAATTATTTTATATGTCAATAGAATCATATTTTTGATGATCCACGGTGAACATAAAATGAAAAATTTAAATTAATACATAGTAGAAAAGTATTTAAGAGTTTGATGCTTAATTTTATACATTATAAAAAGGAAAATATACAAAACATTAGTTCATTACTAGTTAACTTTGCCACTTTTTTTTATATAAATTGTTATTTTGAATTCCAAAATTATGAAATATATATATATATATATATATAATCAAATTCTGAATAGTTACACTGTAAAATACATAAGTTCCACATCCATTTTAGGATGATAACAAAAACTAAGACATTTAACTCCAAAATTCTGGACTCTAAGCCATCATTTCAAGACACTTCATACTTGCAAGTCAAAAATTCAAAAATTAAAAATTCACAATTCAAACATGCGAAATAATACAGAATTCAAAAATTGTAATTAAAACAAAATTGACATACATATCAAAAGAGTTAAGTCTCATCCTCCAACATATTATTTCCCACAAAATATATTGTAAACATATTTTCCACCAAATATAATTTAGACATCTGTAACAATAAAAAACAATAATAATAAAAAAATAACACATATGAGCATATATACTGTACAACTAAATATTAAATAAAACAATAAGAAATAATAATATACCCAGCGACAGTTAAACAGATTTAAGATAGAACTACTCTCTAATTAAGAGTGCATGATTTAAACAATTTGTGAATCTTATCTTTAAAAAAATTTAAAGAGAAAAATTATGTTCTTGGTAAAAAAAATGTGAGTTAGAGTTAGATAATAATCTGAAAATAAATATAGAACCGTGAATGAAGAAAGTTCGCAAATCTCCATATTAAGATATTCTTTCAATGAAATACTTATCTCCTTTTGGATAAAGTCCCAAATCCTTCAGGTGAAATTCTCCTTGTGGATAAGGTCTCAAATCCTTCAGGTGAAATTCTCATCCTAGGTGATGTTATTGTGTTCTTGGTAAAACAAATTGTGAATTAGAGTTAGATAATAATCTGAAAATAAAAATAGTGTATGAAGAAAATTCACAAATCTCCATATTAAGTCATTCTTCCAATGAAATACTTATCTCTGTGTAGATAAAATCCAAAATCTTTCAAGTGAAATTCTCCTTATGGTTAAGGTCCCCAATCGTTCCGAAATTCTCATCCCAGGTGATGTTATTTGATCATATTTACAGAGCAATAAAATACTAATTTCCTCATCAATTAAATAATTTTCTCTTCTTCTGCAGTGGTCATATAATTAAATTCCACAATGCTCTTTCAAACTAAAAGACTCATAAATCTCCATATTAAGCCATTCTTCTAAAAAAACAAATTTTTATTTAAAAAAGTTCAAAAATCTCCATTTTAAAAACCATTCTTCCGAAAAATACTTCTCTCCTCTTTCTACGGTGGAATAGATGTTCTCATATAATCTTGCATGAACAAAGAAAACACAAATCTACACATGCATATTAAGTCATTCTTCAAAAACCATTTAAATGGGATGTATTCATATTAAATATAATGAAATGCTCTTTGAAATTATGTGTGAGCTAGCTCACACATGCAATATGTATGAGCTTATTTGTAAATCTTATTGAATGTTGATTTTTGTGATTAGTAACCAATTTAGTTAAGAGTTTGTCAATGAAAATACCCTTGCAAGAAGGAATTCACTTCATTGTATGTAGAAAACACAAATGTCCATACTACGTCATTCTTGGACAAGAAAGCAAGGAATGCAATCGAAGAAAATTTAGAAACTCTCTCTTTTCTGATGTGGAATAGAGTATGTTCTCAAATATTCAAATGTTCAAGTTCAAAATTAGGTCTTCATCATGATCTAACCTTAAACAAATTTGAATGTACACCATTTAAGACAACGATAAACTTATCTATGGGTTCTATATATTTCAAAACAATTGATCAAGGTATTGAATAGGAAAGGCTAAACTAAAAATTTGTGAAAACAAAAATTTGATAAAAGTCAAAAACATACAGTTATGAATCATCTTAAATGAACACATCCTTCCCAAATCTGGGTGCTTCTTCCTCAATCTCAGTCTCCCTCCCAAACATACTCTCAAGTACTCTCTTCTCCACATTAGCCTATATAACACATATTAAATTTGAAATTTTGAAAGATTAAATTTAAATGATTAGAACACATTAAAGTTAAATGATTTTAAGACATTAAATGATACATATGAACTCCCACCCTCTTCAAACTCTCCCAATGAGAATTGAGACAAGTTTTCCCAAGTAGTAGAAGATGGAATAGGGATCTGTGAACAACACAACTAAGAACTAAATCTAGGATTCAATGTGTTCACAATTATACAAAATTATAAATGGTGTTGATCTCTTATTGAAAAGAGTGGAAATTGAACAACTATTAGAAAACACATACCTGATTCAACCCATCCAAATTTAAACTTGTCGAATCAGGTCCCCTACATACTAGAGATTCATTCAACATATCTCCAAACTCTAATTAATGACAATAACAATTTGATTATACAATGATATCTAAATCTAGAATTAGAAGTAAACTATCAGAAAATGCGTCAAAGTTTTCATAACTAAAACACATGCCAATCTGTGGTTCGGGTCATCATTCTGAATGGTCTTCTTCCAACCGTCTCGGAAAAAAATTTCATACTCCAAAACATATTATACTAACATTGTATCTAAATACGCATTTGTTTTATAAACAAATGTGGCTCGAGAATTTGCTTCTACTCGCTGACGATTCATGCCAACATCAACACCATAAAAAATTGCTTCCAAATTTTCTCCGATTGCACTCGTAGCCTCTTTTCCAACTTATGATGTAGCCTGCAACTATGAAAGTGATGCAAATGCCCCTGTTGGGCGAGGTACTAAAGGTTGTGGAGGCATCGGCACTGTCACACTTCTATATGCCCATTTGCAATCATATGTATGTTATTTACCAGTCCCATAATATTTGGACAGTAGGCTAATATAATTAGGGTGCATATGCAAGAAATACTCTGCAAAAAAATGTCTTACAAAATAGTGTGGAACCTCATACTTCCATGACAATTTCTCATATTCCACCAAAAATCTGTTATATAGATTTCCTGCAATGTCAGGGTGCTTAAAATATTTCACCTTCAACATCTTCCGCTTTGGGCCCTCTTTGAAATTGAACATGGAAATGACAATTTTATTTTGTAACTCTATTTTTTACTGTCTCTCATTTATCAGGACCCATTACCTATGACTTTTTCCACATCATTAGATCAACAAAACTGTCAGTGGTTGGTTCCATCTTCTGATATGCATCCGTAAAGTTTTTCAATGAATAAAAAACAATTTGCAAACTTTGTTTGCTCTCTTGAGGGAGTTCCAAGACCAACAAATCATTTTCCAACCTATTTTTAACACATGAGCATCACTCAAGCATCATTGCTTCAGTATTCCCTTCCCAGGGAAGTTCATCACCAACATCTGAAGGATAGGTGGACGTAGTCATGTAATCTTTTGTTTCTTGATAACGCGGCCTCCTAAATCCACTTTCACCCTCTGCACCGACATTTGAATCTTCATGACAGCCACTCTCATTGTCATCCCTTACTCTAAATTGATTGTCTACACACACATTTGAAAGTAACTTCAAGATTTAACATCACATAAATTTAAATACAAATAAATTCAACAAAAATAAATAAAATTTAAGAAACTTACCAGAAATATTATCTTGTCCAGAGGTATTCCCTACATTATCATATGTAGGATTATCGATGCACAACCTGTCTAAGAAGGTTGCATCCATAACACTGGCTTGAGTAGGCTCTGTAGTTGATCTAGTTACAGACTCGTTTGAAAATCTCCTCTGATGAGACTATTGTTGCTCACTTGGAGTCTCAGTCGAAGAAGGAGTTTTTGTTCTTCTTTATTGAGAATACCTAGAGCGTTTGTGAGGAATGTAACAACCCTAGTCGAATATATGCTTAGGGATTATTAAGTAAAAATTTATTAGGTAATTAATTTTTCTAACATGTTATTAACTAAATAGAGATTGGTATAATGATATTAATTAAATATTTATTAATTAATTAATTGTTATAATTTTGATTAATTAATTACCTATTACATTCAATGACAGGGTTATTAAATTTAAGAGGGTTAATAAATGTAATTGTTTAATTAAAGGATTATGTATATAGAGGGGATAAGAAGCATTAAATGTAAGGATAAGAAACATTAATAATGGGATAAGACAATGAATGTAATGATAAGGAAAGGGGGAGGAGAAAAGGGTCGGTGAAGGAGGGATATGAAGGGGATGAGGCTTACGGAAGAGGGGATTATTATTTTTGGAGGGTTCTCTTGGATTTATTGGTTCAGAGTTGAGTTTTGTAGTCGGGGAAGGATCATTACGGGGGGAACCAGTTTGTTGGGGGTTTTGGTCACGAGGGCCAGGATATCCATATGGTATCCTAGAGCTAGGAAGCTGTCCTAGCTAGTAGGGAGGAAACATGGTTTCGACAGAGTTGATCAACGCATCAAGCAGCAGGAAGGCAACATTAAGGCAGCAAGAGAAAGGGGCAATCATATCGACATAAATTAGCATCAGAAGCAGGTAATTTGTTATGAAAGTGCTAAGTTTTTATTTTATTTTATGTTGTAGTTAAATATTAATCTCTCATGAATATTGTTTATATGGTGGTGATTAATTTATTTGTGTGATTGAAATGATTTATATCAGAATTAATGTTTACAAGCACTACACATGGTATCAGATCCCTGGTTCAAAATATGGAACCAAGGGCCTACCTACCTACCTACCCACCCAGAATTTACCCACCCAGAATTTAAACACTTCTGTTTAGTTATGGAGAAACAACCAGAAACCCTTTAATTAGATAACTTTGGTCCAAGCTCCAACCACACCTAAACTGCAAGCCAAGTATACATTTTGATTTAATATATACATAGATATATATATCAACAATATGCCCAATTGAAATTAGTATAATTCTATATATATTGAAAACCACAAAAAAAAAGTTGTACCATATAGTCAGCGACTGTATCTTCACTTGTTTTGTTCTTGCCAATGTTAATTCCAAGAATGCCAGGACCTGCTTTTCCTCCAGGTTATGCTGCTCTGTTTCTGTAGGCAAATCCTGTTAATATCAGAAATTCTATTTCAGCTTGCATCTTCTCTTTATATTGTTCTTCCAACTCCATTTCCATTTCTCGACATTTTTCTTGCAATAGTTGCAACTCGCTTGCAGTTGCCTCAGGAAGCCCCTCAACTTCTTTCAGTTTAATCAGTTGATTCTGACATTGGGATTCATGCTCCTCCACTTTCATATGTTCAAATAATGCTCTCTTGTTTACTGCTTCAAGTTCCTCTTGTAGTGATTTCAGTTTTTCATTGAGCTTACTGAGTTCCATTTTCCAAGATGAACATTTCGTTGTTGTCTTTTCTTCAATATGAGAACCATTAGGCATATCAACCACCACATTATTCTCATGCCAATGCTTACTTTCAGTTTGTTTTGGGGAACTGGTGTTGTGTTCAGAATCTGCCATCCATAATGATTCAACTCCCATCGCTAGATCCTTTATTTTTTGAAGTTCTGTAGCAAAACCAACTTTATCAGTTTCCTTGGTAAAAGACAATCTCATTTTTAAATTTTCACATCGTTCTTTAAACTTTTGTACAAAGGTGATGGTAAGCTCATTGAAAAATAAAGATAATGAAAAGCAAGCAGACTCAAACTATCCTCCACAACACAAAGGGAAAAAATGCTTAATAAAATGTTAAAAACATAAAAGCTATAGTAACAACACAATAAAGAAGATTCAACAAAAACCACACAAAGATGAACCCTGATTTGACTTATATCAAAGGGAGGACATAAATATGAACCCTGATTTGACCCTAATCCTCAAAAAGATGTTAAAATCTAAAAAGGATGGCATCCCAGAAAAACTCACGCTGACAAATAACACCCCCAAAAGAGCCCTAAATTTCAGAAAATGAAAATGCCATCATTGGAAACCGTAGAAAACTATCCAAAGTTGGTATGAGGCCCAGATTCGATATAGATGTTTAACACGAGCAGATAATGAGAGTATCCATAGGGTTTCAAATAGATAATTGAAGAATAGTTGAAAATCAATTAAAAACACTACTTCGTAATCTTCACCTTAAATAATAAACTGCAACTAACGGAGTAAATTTAAATTTGACATTTAAAAACCAGAGAATGGGATAGATGGCTAAAGAAGACTTGCAGGTGGAAAAAAATGAAAATGAAATTTTGCAATTTCACAGCCATAAACTGAATTACCTTTCCCTTCGAACTAAAAGTCACTTACCGAAATCCACCCTGGCTTTCCCACAGAAAATATTCCACTCCAATTAATTAAATCAGGGCACTTCAACTCAATAATGGTGGCACTCGGCTTTTACTGCAACATCCACCACTTGTAACCCTAAAAATAAGCAATATAAAAGCAATCGCAGACATTTTAGAAAACATCCACATGCAGACATAATGAAGGTGTGCATCAAAACCTTTGATAAAAACATAGAAAGAGAGAGAAAACAAACACATCATAAAGAGAAATCCCTAGAAATCCAAGACAATAAATATTGTAGCATGTGTGGCTCAAAAGTGCTTGAAGGCTCATCACATAATATATCTCAAAGGATGTATATGAGTTTTTCAGTATCATCACTGCCCATGGGAAACCAGCTCTGGTTTGTTTGGGCGGATGAGCTTCTCAGGGGGCTTGGTTGCTCCGATGGGGATTTTTCCATTGCATCATTGTTTATATGTATAGTGGGAAAGACGGGCCTTGTGAGAAGGATCTACAGTGGAGATAACTAGGGCTCCCCACTCAGTAAGGGAAGAACATGTATTCTCATTCTCGTTCTTATAATTCTTCTTGTGGTGTGCAGTGGGAAGTGGGAGCTCGACAGCCTCCTCTAGACCTTTAACACCCCACCTGCGATTCTCATTCATTCTGCTTCTTCGCCATCGCGGCAGTCCCTGCCATTCAGATGCATGTGTCTATGTATTTGTATGTGAATGCCTAGAGAATGAAAGAGAGGAATAAGAGGTAGGGCGGTGGGGGAGAAGGTTCGAGGTGCAAGAAGTAAGGAGGTGCATGAGGGATTTGGCCTACATTACCATATTCAGAATCTAGAGATTGTATTGTACTCAATAACCAGCGCTGAACATTTATTATTAAATCAAACCACAATGGAGCCTACAAGCCTAAGTCATGCACTACGCACCTGCACTACAACAGAGTTCAGTAGAGACCGACCACACCAGCGCCATATCACGACCACACTAGCGCTGCAAAAACAATAAGATTTTTTTTTTTTAATAATAAAAATAAAAATAAAAAACCACAAGATAGCAACGAAAATGATCTGAGGTTCAAGGGTTTTGAACCCACTACCAACCCACATAGAAAACACCATGAGAAATAGCTCGCGACCATTACCAGAGCTCCGCCACAGTAACAGAGAGGGAGAAGCCGAGGGCGCAATTGCTTAGAGAGATAGGCGGCGGTGAAGGAGAGTTAGGTTTGAGGAAATTTTAGGGTTTGATTAAGAGACGTGTAGGGTTGGGAATGAGCATGGGTTTGGGAGGGGCATGTGGACCTCATGCGAGGACCCACTGCCCAGGTTAAAAATTGTTTTTTTTTTATTTTTATTTTTTTTATTTTATTATTTTGGGTTAAATCTTAATGTCGTATAATTTGAAATAAAGTTTTAAATTATTTTAGTTTAAATTTAAATATAATTTAAATTATAATAATAATAAAATTTAATAATTTTAAACATGATTTAAATATAGTTTTTTTTTTCTTTTAATTAGTTATGTTATTTTTAATTTTAAACATAATTTAAATATAGTTTTTTTTTTCTTTTAATTAGTTATGTTATGTTTTAAATTTTAAATATAATTCAACTATAGTTTTTAACTATTATGATTAATTAATTAATTATATTTAAAATTTATGATTCATGCTAGATTTCAAATTGATTAATCACTTTAACTAAAAACACCGAGCTAAGAACCTGCAATACAACACAAGTTAGTGGAGACCGAGCGCCCAAGTGCCAGGAATCAAGACATAGAGAGGAGGATCTCACAAGCAGGCTCAAAGGGCGCGCACTACAAAAGAAAAAGAAAAAGAAAAAATCGGCGATTCAAACAAGCCAAGCGCCAAGTCCCTCCACTCCATTCCACTAGTCAAAGTCAACGCTAAATCTAAATGAAGCATTCGACAACACCAACACTAGGCGCCAGGGAAAAGCTCACAAGTTAATCATCGGAGGATATTTAGTTATAAGCAAAAAGTTAAGAGGACTTAGACTAGGACAAGCGAGAAGGAGGCGGCATACGCACTAGGAGAGTAATAAAGAGGAATTGGTGAAGAAATCGAGCTTAGACGCTTAATCCTAATCCTAACCTAGCCAATCCCCTAAAGGAGTAATGTTTGTTTACAGACAAGTAAAGAAAACTTACGCCTAACCCTGTTTCTAGTTTGAGTAGCACCAATTTGAAATGTCCTTGAACTCACCCTGACAACTTTGGTTGATGTAGGTTAAATCATATAGGATGGTCAGGACTCGAGGGAGTCAAGGTAGGGGAGCATCGTTGCAAGCACTGCCAACACCACCAGCGCCACCACTACCATCGCCCGAACTAGCTCTCATTCTGCACTCGTTGGAAGCCATTAATGAGACTTTAAAGGGGTGACAACCGGAAGGGACTAGAGTGGAACCCCCACCGTCTAGAATGGGTAATCCAGAAGTGTCAAGGGATTTAGGGAGAGGACCTCCACCTGAAGACATCACACAAAAATTGCAAAAGTTCAAACTTCCAGAGTTATTCAGGGGTCGCGCTAGTGAACACGCGGAAGCATGGTTGGAAGGTAGGACAAGGTGTTTTGCCTTAAGGGACTATGCGTCCAACTCAAAGGCGAAGATCACAATTTTTCAATTAAGAGACAGCGCCTTAAACTGGTGGGGCGACCTGGAAAGACAAATGCGCCTTACCCCAGACACAATATCTTGGGAACTTTTCGAGGAGAGGTTCTGAAGGAAATATCTTCCAGCTTATTATGAGGAACAACAGGTAGGGTCATTTCATGCCTTAGTACAGGGAAACAGAACGGTGGAAGAATATGAGATCAGATTTATGGAACTAGTCAAATATGTTTCGTATATGGATAATGACCAACGACAGGCAGAGCGCTTCGTCTATGGATTGAACCCTAAGATAAAAGCTATGGTGTGGATGTGGAAACGGTCTTCAGTAGCAAAAGCAGTGGAAAATGCGCGTTATGTGGAGGAACACATGAACTTAACCGGGGGTACAAGACCGACATTTCTGCATCGTCCTGTATTCGTAGGGAAGGCCCCGAGGACATTTCCTAGGGGAGGGGGCTCAAGGCTACCACCATATGGTAACAGAGTCCCGCCAAGGACAATAGCCGTAGGGATTTCAATGGCAGCGAGTGCAGCATCTCGTTCATCGCCAACAACGCAGACAGGTCCACGACCATCTCAGGGAACAAAAATTAGGGGCAGGGGTTCCAGAGGAAGGAACTCATTTTAGAGACAATCACATAACAGTGCACAGGCTCAATCTAGTGTTACCTGTTGGGGGTGCGGAGGACCCCATTACCAGCGTGACTGCCTAGAGTTACAATATAGGTTTGTGCATAGAGAAGGAAAGGCATCAATGGGAGATCAAGTAGCAGCCACCAGATTTACGCAGTGGTTAATAATCTCCAGGCCGAACATCAATCCACGGTGGTGGAGTCATCAGGTACACTAAATCATATCAACATTAAGATTTTATTTGATTCTAGTGCTAAAGATAGTTTCATTTCACCATCTGCATTAAAAAAGAGTGGGTTGGTAGCCTACGAACACGATGACTTTAAACAAGTCGAGATGGCTTCGGGGGAAAAACAAGCGGTAGGACCTAGTGTTGATAATTGTATAGTAGACCTGGGAGTGTGTACTACCAGGTTGAAGGTATACGTC
>ML783272.1:149409-160916 GCA_009831015.1 Picea engelmannii | reverse complement strand
ATCATCCATGGAATGTATCCACCATATGCCAACATGTGCATCTACCAATATGCCAAACAAATACCATCTATGAGTGTACCATCATGCATCATCACTTGCACCAAGAAAGTATATCAACCATGCATCAACAAGCTATGACTCCCTAATCATGTACAACATGACTATCAACTCAACTCACCAACTACATGCCTCAATATGTAGCCCAACCACATGAAAAATGCATGCACCATGATATCCAACTTATGCTTCCAATAATACATCATAAGATATATCAATGAAACTCAAATATGTACCATCCATGTACCCCAACAGATCAGCATCAATCCATACTCATGGATTAGTGTCATGCACCCAAGATTTATTTTACATCGTCACCTTACATGATCTAACATAGAATCATGAAAACCTACAGAAAATAGTGTCAGAACCTGCAATAAACAATGTTATAATCTTCCACACCGAGTTATACCAACATGCCAAGATGCAATCCATGTGCAATGCATTTTTCTCAAGGCTTTACCACATATAGGGAGTCTTCTCCACAACAGCTCGCATATGTATGCGGCCGATTCA
This sequence comes from Picea engelmannii, assembly GCA_009831015.1. Lineage (NCBI taxonomy): Eukaryota > Viridiplantae > Streptophyta > Pinopsida > Pinales > Pinaceae > Picea > Picea engelmannii. The sequence continues at coordinate 160,343 of ML783272.1, read as the reverse complement.
AGGTTAGCCTGTGTATGTATGTGACGGATACCACTGTCACCCGTGTATGCCTCTATGGATAACACACTTGAACTTCCTTTCAGTCTTTCATTACGATATGGATGCTCTGTCTTCTTCGCCCACTTCTATAGATGTCCCTGCTCCTTAGAACTTGAGCTTTGAGCATCCATCTTTTCAAAGATGTCTCTTTTTCTTAATTCATTCCTTCTTCTAGCCATGCTATGTGAAGTCCTCATCATGTACTTTGTTCTTGTGTTCCATCATTCCTGGGATTTGTGGCCAAATCCACTGCAGTTGTAGCATCTCATGGTGTTACAGTGAACAACAATGTGTCCTACTTGATCACATCTCCAACACCTTATGGTGTTATAAAATCTTCCATTGTATCTCCTTTCATAAGCTCTACATTCAAAAGCTTTGTGACCATATCCATTACATGAATAACAATGCCCATGAAAAATACTTTCATACCTTTGCTTTGGTGTCCCAAGGATAACTTCTTGATGTCTTCCTTGCTTTGTTCTTTTGAATTTTCTTTGCCTTCTGTAGATGGTTGTTTTGCAACATTGTCTTCCTTCTTTGATGGACTTACCTCATGCTTCTTTGAGGTGTTTTCTTCAACATATGTAGCTTATTATTTGTATCCAAGACCTGATTTATCAAGTGGTGATCTTTGACTTTTCAGGTTCTCATCCAAGATTCGTGAGCTATTTAAGAATTTGTTTGATTTTTCTACCTTCTTTCTAAGGTCAACAATTTCAGCTTCTAACTTACAACATGACTCTTCCTTTTCATTTATTTGATTTTTCAATAGTTCCTCTATTCTTTTGGCTTCTTCAATTTGGGTATTGAGATGGAAAATGGTTTCAAAACTTTTTCTAATCTCATCATCTACATTTATATCTTCTTTTTCATTCTTTAGTTTTGTGATCTCTTCTTCCTTTTCTTCTAATTTAGTCTTATTGCTCTCTTCTTGTTCCTTAAGCATTTCCTTTAATTTCAAGATGTGCCTTAGACTCCTCCTAAGAAACATCTTAGTGTTATCCAAAAGATAGTTATAGTGTATATAATAGTGATCACTTCTATATCTATATAAACCCTCTTCAAATTCCTTTTGAATTTTTAATAGATTTTCTTGTATTCTTTTCATGGGATAATTACCATCAAACTTTACACAAACTGTTTCTAGCTCTTCTTCTTCACTTGTAGAGAAAAGTTCATCATCGTCATTGCAATCAAGGGTTTTTTAGGGTTCTTTACCTTCATTTGAAATATATTCACGATTTTCCTTTTTGCCAACATAAATACATGATTCTTTACCTTCATTTGAAATGTCTTTAAGATCTTCCTTTGTGCTATCATCTCTTGATTCTTTATCTTCACTTGAAATGTTTTCAAGATCACATTTAGAAATAATACAATCAAGGGTTTTTGGAGATTCTTTACCTTTAATGATCTTGATGGAGTAATCTTCAATATCTTCCTTCTCCTTCTTTCTTTGATATGTCTCCTCTAGCTTTAGCCATAGATCCATCGAGACTCCACACATTTGAAGAAATTGTTGGTGATTCAAACCAATTACAGAAATCCACTGAGGAATGATCTCAAACACAAGAAGTCCAAGTATCAATATGTTGGTTTCCTGCAAGAGCTCATATTACTATTTATCATTTCCTTCTTGTCCTTTCCTTCATATGTTAGGAGAATCATCCTTTGCTTCGTTTATTATGATGACCATAAACCCACTACTGTATATTCCTCTTTGAAAGAAGAAGCTTTGCATTCTTCTTACATAGTTGATGTTAACCCTAGTCGTTCATCTGAAACATATGAGAACAATTTTTGTATTCAAATCCTTCCTGAACATGATTATCCTTGTAACCATGTGAATGATATAACCAATTCACCACCTCCTCTTATCATAGTACCATCTTCTACCACAACTGTTGGAATTTGCAATCAGTCCACTAAACCTCACTTTCATTCCACTGTTGTCCAAACTACAATAATAGATAAGATGTTTAAACCCTTAAGGTTGCCATCTCATCTTCATCCTTATCCTCTTGAATTCTTCAAGTATCTTCCTCAGTTTTCTAGAGAGGATCATGTTACAGTTGAGAGGCATTTGGGATCCTCTGAGAACTTTGTTGATTAGTTTGAGAGAGTACATGAAGATGTTACCATGAGATTGTTCTCCAAATACTTGTTTGGAGATGCTACTATGTGGTTTAAATGTTTGGTAGATGATTCTATTGGTTCTTGGATCGAGCTATGCAACATATTTTTAAACTATTGGGGTGAGAACAAGTCCCTGTATCAGTACCTCATTGATTTTAATGTTTTGAGGAGAGGGGAAGAAGAAGTTATGGTTTTCTTAAACAAAAGGTTTTATAGAGTTTATCATAGCATTCCATTGGAGATTCGGCCTTTCGAGGTTGTTTCCATGGCGTACTATTTAATGGATCAACATTCAGAGCTTGTCCTTCTCCCGAGAGAAAGAAAATGTTCATCTTTAAGAAGGTTGTTTGAAGATGCAGAGGAAGTAGAGTAGAATATCTGGGCTTGCAATAGGATTCAAGATCAAACATACTTTTAAAATATGCATGCACATGAACAACAAGACTGTGAGTATATTTCATATTTGGAATAGCAAGAATGTAAGTATGAATCAGATTTGGGACAACATTTGATAGTTTCTTCAAAGTTTTCATATTTTTCTGTGGATCGGGATGTACATCATGTTTATGTTCATTTTCAAAATCAGTTTGAGCATGCAATGGTGGATGATTGCATAGACAACTATATGTTTTTATTTGATCATACTTAGTATGTTTTAAGTCCTGCTATGCAATTATCATATGATCATGTTTATGAAGAGGAAACTGGCATTATTGATGATCAAGAGCTGCTCATGAAATCACATGGAGGTCATCTATTTCTTAGCAAAGGGGAATTTATGAGATGGAAATCATATTTTCTCAATCAACAACTTTGTGACTATGGTTTTGAGGATCCAATAGCAACCTTGTTGGAGTCATACTTTTCAGATTCTCTAAAAATTTCAAATTTTATCATTTCACTGACATTCGTGGGTGAGTATGGATTTATGAAATATTATATATCGTTGTTGTTATGTTCTTGTTATTATTCATTAATTATTAACAAAGACGATATCATTTCAATCTTAAAATTACTTGAATGGTTGTTGTGGAATTCTGCCTTTACCTGATCAATTGGAGATCTTTCTAGACGTAGGGTAGTGTAGGAAATAAGCTCACTTCTCTAGCATTTTCTTTCCTTAAGTTTGCAGGAGGTTTATCAGTTAGTTTTCTTAAATAAGTGGAATATTTTGGCAGTGTTTCAGAGGTTAGTTGCACAGATGAATCCATAGACCAATGGATAAGGAAACTGGAACTGCATGTTCTTGGTAGCTCACAGGGAGCATGCCATCCCATGTGGAGCTAGATGTTAACACATAATATTGTATGGGTCAAACAAATTCACCTTATTGTTTTTCTTTGAGTCATAAGGTTTATAGGACATAGGTGTTGAGCCTTTAGGTTGTAATCATAAGTTAGATTTGATTTTAGGATGAATAAGGATATGTATAGCCTTGGTCTAAAATTTGAGCTATGAGATTTTTATCATGACAGGTAAAAATCCTCATATCATACCTTTGGTTTTTTTATATCATTTCCTTGACATGTCATACATCCAGGTTGTACTCAAAGTCTCCCCTTTGTCACTATGAATTCATTCAAGTGTGCAAGCTATATTTGAGTTGGCACTGCGAACTGGTGCTGCGAACTAGTTAAGGAAGAGGGTTGTGGGTTGGATAGGTTGCAAGCATCCTGGTGCAAATTCAAAATTACCATCATCAAACTTAAGTTCATCAGGTACTCCATGAGTTTTTTTGTCTTGTTTGGAGGTTAGGAAGGGTTTGGCTACTTTATTTTCCTTTGGCACTATGAACTGGCTAAGGCACTACGAATTTAGATAGGCGCTACAAAATGCACTATGGAATGTGCTACGGAAACTTTGTTCTAAGACTGTTGAACTTGTATTTTTGACCAATTAACTTCCAAGAGGATTTCCAGGTGAAACAAGATGAATTTTCAAAATACAAAGGATTTTATTTTCAAGCACAGATCCAAGAACATTAACCTCTTTTATTTTTCACACATGTGTCACGGATTGGGAGATTCGAAGGAATCTTTGAGCCCTTTTTTTTCAGTTTTCATGATTTCTTGTTTGAAACATGTTTTTGCGACACATATTCCATCCATCTGGAGATGAATTTCAAGAAACCGAGAGAGGTTTTTCTTTATAACGATCTTATCTACAAAAACCGTTCTCATATTTTAAGCAACTATTATAGTTTGATAATTACAAGTGGCATTTTGAAGCCTAGTTTTCATAATTTCGCCTCCTAAAAAAAAGAAATCAGTCAAAACGTGTCATTCTCTATTTGTAATTGTTTATATTTTGGGAAAGGGGTTGGATTTCAAATTGGTGAGATGGAAAGGAGCTATAGTGCTATATATTTCATACTACAAGAGTAGAGTCGGGTTAGAAAGAGCTAATGGAGGAGGCAGAGTAATAGAAAATGAACTGTTTTATTTTTGCAGCTCTGTATACCTCACTAAAGAGCATCTATTTCAATTGATGTTGCTAATACTAATATGGAATAGAGTTATTTCCTTTTTATTATAGATTTTTTTTTTATGTGTGAAGGATTCATGCTATTGTTTTTATGCAGCAAAGGATTTGATTGTGTGAAAGAATCGTAAACTTCTTTTAATTCCTGTAGTAGGAGGATATTTATTTCTGAAATTTTCTTCAAGGATTAGTCAGTTGCACCAGATATACACCTGCACTACTCTCTTTATGTTTCTTCCTCATTCTTCTTTGCAAATTTTATCTTGTTTTTGTTCAGATTTGGATTAGAATTTCTTTGTGGGAACATGTTCTGATGTAGACATCATTGTTCATTGATGAACAATTGTTATTGGCTCCCTCTCACCTTTCAAAAACAAAATTTTTGTTACATTTACCATTAAAAATCTATTTGATGGGTATTGGGCTTATCCTCTAGCAGTCTGAAGGTGACTCCCAGTGCTAAAAGGTACTATACGGGTGCATCCATTTTGGATGGATGCGATGGAAGAGGTGGTGCATATGGGTGGCCTATGGGTGCATCCATTGAGGATGCACTGAATAAGAAAGATACTAGGGGTGGGCAACGATGAACCCCCATGGGCTATAAAAGTGATGGAATAATGCCTAGCCTTGAAACATGTAACCCAAAATCCATGGTCTGTTGCAGGGGGACTGAAATAATATTATAAATAGTGAAAATAACAACTTAAATACATATTAATAATATTGTTGTTAGTACCAAATAGTAAAATCCAACAACATAAATACAACAAATTTTAGATTTAAACTAGATTTAACTCAAAACATGATACCTGTGAAGCAGGTGGCTAGTCCATCCCAGGTGGACATTGCTTGGCACTGCCTTGTCCCACAACCTATAGAAACACAAGAACATTATAAATTTTAGGATGATATAATATAAATAAATCACTATAGTCAATTTATCAAATGTGACACATACCTATGTATGTGGAATACCGAATGAGAAGGTTGTCTCTATCGCTACATCGATGATGGAGACAGACATCGATGCATCTATCGATGTATAGGGTTTTCTATACGAGCGTATAAACTACAAAACATCATGCAATAAAATATTGGAATAAATATATTGAATACTATATAAATATATAATGATGAAGAACATAGAGATGGTTAAGACACTAACCTCTTCCATGAAGCTCTACTTTCCATTTGCCTCCATAGACCCATAGAAAGTTTGACCGCAACGCAAGCATCTGTGAGGTTCACATGGATGAATACTATGTCCATTTTCTCGCTCCTCACTACAATTTTCTCTAGGGATTGAAGGTATAACCATTCTATCAATGTCACTCGTAGGCACCTCCTATTGAGATACTGCAAAAAATACCATGTTTCACTAGGCTCTAAGTCAAGGATGATAGAGCTACATATATATTCTACAATCCCTCTGCAACAAGAGGATGCTCAGAAGGTGGGTTTGGCCTTTTCCTAGGGGGATGAGGACATAACATGGGATCACCCCTAGCATGCTCTCAGACCTGTGAATACCCTTTATCCACCCCATGGAAGTCACTAATTTCGATATAGTTCACATGGTGACCCAAAATAAATTATTCCCATTATTTTCTTAAAAAATATAAAGGCACCTCCATCTTATTGCAGGGAGTTGCATCAAATACCATGAATCACTTATCCATACAATTTTGAATAATTTTTGGGTGGATGCACCAATCAATACACATTCGTTTCTTGGTGATATGTGGTTGTTTTCTAGATCAAGGATCAATAAAAAGAGACATCACATCTTGTTTTGAAATACCCAAGTCTCTAACTTGGTTTCTATCCAGTCCAGTCCTGTAAAACTCAAACATTTTACCCTTGTATTCAAAAGTAGAAGTTGATTTCCCATGGGAACTTTTAATGGACCTTACAATGATGTCCAAGGACTCTCAACTAGGTTCTCTGATTCCCCTTAAATCATTGACAAGTCATATCAAAGTATCTAACCCCTCTTCAATTTGTATGTTTATGTTTGGTGGTTGTGGTGGATTGGGGTTTTCCTCGCCTTGGCTTGCATGTGGGTGGTTTTCATTGTCTACATGTTCCATTTTAATAATATTTACTGCAATTTTTAAAGGAAATTTAATAAGTGCACTTGTGAAAAAAGGTATTACAAACAACAATTTCATTTTATCCCAACAAAATCATTAACATAATTTTATGTAAAACAAAAAATATATATATGTTATCTTTACAATGAACTTGAAAAAAACCTATATATAATATTAGTGAATTGTTGAAAGATTTACAGTCAAGCATTAATTATGTGTATTAATTAGTTTCGTCAATGTTTATTTTCTTCTCTTCGAAATTGTCATTGAACCACACATTTGTAGTGACCCTTGCTAATAATTTTTCAATGTCGTTGGAATTAACATCCATAAACCATGACTAATTGTTTTCTATTTTTGTAAATCCAAGAGAGGAGACAAAGATAACAAAATAAATGACAAAAAATCAAGCATACCTAGGTAGAGTTGGGCACGGTGGAAACGTCTCGATATTTTCTCCTCCTCTACTCTTGTTTTCTTGCTCAAACAAAGAAAATTGTGAGGCACAATGTGCAAATGGGTACAAATCGTGCCCACGGTCCCTTAAAAAATGATCACAACAAGAACATGTGCGCTTTCCTATGAACATGCACATGTTCCCACCAACGTGCCTATGTGGCACATTGAGTGTAGGTTCAGGATTTTCCAAACCTCTGATATCAGGAACACATGCACATTCCTAGAAATTTGTGTGTGTTCTTGTGGGTGTGTTCCTACTAACCCCCTTGCCACTTTTTCATCCACCAAATTTTTGCACACACCCACATGCTTTTTTATTGATTATAATACAAAACATACATGCATTTACATTTCATGTATTATCATTATAACATGTATCATACATGTCTTTCCATTGCATTCCTTATCACTATTAAATAAATCATCTCATATCCCTTATCATGTATTACCCTTACAAGGCTTAGTCTTTGCATCAGAGTTCCTTCCAATGCAATATCATGAGTATTTTTCCTCATCCAATATCTAATGGATTCTTCTAAGATTTCTCCTCATGATGATCCCAATACTTCTTAATCTAATCCTAGCTATATATCACCTTCCTATTATAGTAGTAAAATCCTATTTTGACAAAACCAAAATGATATGGAGTCTTAGTATGGGAATGCCAATTCTGATTGAGACATAAATGATATGATAGATATTCAAAATACTAATGGAAATAGGGGTATGTCATCAAAATATGCTCGAAGACATGGTTACATAGTTGATATGGTTGACCAATAAGTTAGAGACATTGACAAACAAATGAGAGATTAAACTTGAGTATGTAATAAATGATTTGATGTATGGGCACCAAAAGGATCATGTTTGAATGTTGATTAAATATTTGGACAATAAGATCATCGTTCATGGACTTGGGTATTGTTCTACCTACTATATCGAGTGTATAAGGTTGATAATGATTTTTTTGGAGGCAAAGGATAATATAATGAGTTGAATCCACCAACCCTCACACCTAGATGACCCCTTAATTTTATCTATAAAAAAAAAGATTGTACTAAGAACTACTAGGTGAAAAAACATGAAATTATTTAATGTATTGTATATAGAGGCACCATGATTGTCATAGTTTGGGTTTCACTTGGAAAACTATCCATCCAAATTCCCTTCAATGGAAATGATGTAATAAGTTATTTTTCCTCATTATGTTTAAGTACAAACATGGTTGAAATTTGATTTTGCATGGCAGAAACAACAATAAAACCAACATCATCAATTGCTACCATAGGTACTAGAGGTAATTGTTGGAATTACAACATTATGATGTCTTTCCAATGTTCCATCATCATACATAAAAAAATGGCAAAGTTATATGATATGTGTATTTATTTCAAAATATTTATATGACTAGTTGTAATTAAATGTAGTGTTGATAGAAATAGATTCCAACTTGTACCAACAAATGATGTAATTATATAAATAATGTAATGTGCAAAAGGGGTTTGTTTGCAATGATGGCATGGACAAGAAATAGTGCATTCAGGTAAAATAATCTAGTACTTTGAGGGTGAAGGACATGAATATGGACATGTAGTGTGCTCAGGTAAAAGAATCTAGTACTTTGAGGGTGAAGGACATGAATATGCAAATGCAAAACATAAAGCTAACACAAGTTGTTCGGAGAGAGACAACTTGGAAAATACCACTTACTAGACCAAGTCACTATGAATGAAGAAACCCTAGATTCATGGAAAATCCATCAAAATAAGAAAACCTTCTAGAATACCACTCCATTAAAAATCCACATAAGAACTAGATGATAAAACTAAATGTTTTAACATGTAACAAGTTTACAACAACAACAATTTACCAAATCTAAATAAAAATACTTAAAGATCAAAACCATAATATTATCCATTCATAAGCATAGATCAAACCTTCTAGAAACAAAGAAACAAACACTAGTATAAACAGAAAAACAAACACTATAGTTTATAATCTTATAAACCCTACGTTTCGTCCTAGTATCAAATCAAGGAATTCATTTGTGTTGAGATATGCCAACAATTTTCCCACGATTTTGTGGATTGTAGCAGATTTAGTGACACCTTTTATTTAGTTTGTTGTTGAAATAAATTACACAATGTGTGGATCCACATAAATGTAATCATTTCTATGTAACTGTTTGAGAGTTGATATAAATCCATGTAATCCCATAGAGGAAAAGAGTCTTGAGAGAGGTTGAGTGTGTATAATACTAGTTTGGTTGATGTAATATCTCTCTTGAACGATAAATAAACATAATATCATTGTCTCATGGATGTTTCTCTTGTGAAGGATTTTACCACGTAAAATTGTTGTGTTACAATGTGTGATTGTTGATTTCTCTATTCTATAATTGTGTCATTTAAATCCATTTTTATTTATGATTATGTTTCATAACAACAAGTGGTATTAGAACAGGTGGAGTAGGTTTTGAGCGTGAGCCAAGGAGAATTGTTTGCAGATATTTGTGAGCACAAGAACCTTTGGACGTCTTTTGGAAGGTGAGGGAAGGAAGATCTTATTACTGAGGAGGCCAGAAGTTTTCATGATATGAGAGTGTTGATATAGTGTTATTTAGTACACCAACACTCCCTAGGGAATGTTAGGGGTGCATTGACGCTCACACACTTAAGAAGCCTGAAATTTTCCCACTTCGATGCGTCATACCAAGCAAACATGAGTGTCATAGTAAAGTGGAGCCCCCACTTCCACAGAGACATCGCCATTCAAAAACCTGGAGCTACCTAGACATCCCTAGACGAGCGCCAATCTCAAAGTTGACACCCCCTGTGAAGCTTAAGGAAGATCCATCCTCTTAAAGTGGGAAACAACAAATGTTTGGCTTGTGAGTGTGAGGGAAATGTGAATTTTTTTCCTGTGAGCGGTTGAAGGTTTGAGAAAATGGCTAAGGTTCAGAGATCAAAGTTTGAAGTGGAAATATTTATTGGAAAAAGCAACGCTGATCTCTAGAATCTCGATATGTGGGATCTGTTGGTGCAACAAGGGTTGCAAAAAGCGTTGGCGGGAAGGACAAAGAAACTAACAAGCATGAAAAATGAGGAGTGGGAAGAATTGGGCGCAAAATCACTCAGTACCATTCTTATTTGTCTGGAAGATGAAGTTTTGTTTAATATCGTAGGAGAGGATATAGCAGTAGGATTATGGATCAAGTTGGAAAGTATGTATATGATGAATTCCTTGACGAACAATTTTTTCTTGAAGAAGCAATTATACAGTTTGGGAATGAAAGAAGGTACGAGAGTTGTTGACCATTTAAATACCTTTAATACCCTTATAGTTCAATTGACTAGTATGGAAGTTAAATTTGAAGATGAAGATAATGTTATTACATTGTTCTGTTTGTTTCCTGAGTCTTGGGATAGTTTAGTCACCTCTATTATCTTTAGCTAAACATATTTTTTAGATTATGACTCTGTTGTTGGAGCTTTGTTGGCTGAGGAGATGAGGAGAAAATCTAGTAAAGAAACCTCAACTTTAGAGGTGATGTTGGTCAAAGGTCGACTGAGAGAAAAATAGGAGAATCAAAGAAGTTTTCCACGATCTAAATAAAGGGAAAGAAAGGGTAGAGTACAATTTTGGTACTGTGGAAAAATAGGGAATCTCAACAAAGACTGTTGGAAAAGAAAAGAATCTGAGGAGTACTCTATGAAATAA
>ML783272.1:133316-144716 GCA_009831015.1 Picea engelmannii | reverse complement strand
AAACTCCAATATTTTCTCTTATTACCTGCACACACAAAAAAGAAAGATAACTAACTTATTTGAATCACTAACTTTAAAGAAATAACAATTAAAACAAATTAGTATTCTAAATTACTAGAAATTATATAAAACATTCATTCAACAACAACTTAGAAGTGGACAAAAGAGAGTTCTTTTCATTAAATTAAGAACAAAAATAGCATTGTTGCAACCTGAGCTTATTGGTGACACTGATCTAGAACCTAGATCTGGATTCCTCAACCTAGGCCACCAACTATAAGTAGCACCTATGCCTCCAATGCTAATTTAGGCCCAAAGAAGATAAACGAGATTCTTCTTGAACTGATATAGATAACCATGAAAGGTTGGAAACAAGGGGTTTCCACTTCCGAGGAAATGAATCAATAGTAAATGAATAAGGGCTTGCACGTGAGATAATAAATTAGTAGCATTATCTTGCTTCAAGTATGCTTATTCTTCTCCTGTATCCTTAGGCTCATTTTATACCTTTCTTCAAGTGGTTGGAGTTCTTCAAAACAGTTGTATACAAGAAAAAGGGAGATTAGGAAATTGAAAAACCCATAACCCCGTACAAAATTGCATTCTTTTTAGAAAAAATAAGGTGTATGTGCCTTGCTAGGGGAAAACATGCATATGTATGATCCAAGAGGATATATAGAACCAAGAAAAATTGAAGTTCTCAAATTATGATGAAAATGATTTTATGTCGAAGAGCTTGATGAGGGATTTCCAACGCAACTTGAATGGGATCAAACACACTGCATATGAGAAATTTATGACGTTATGAAGTTTTGGAAAAATAAATAAAAATGTGACAGTGTTGACACGTGGCATCACCAGGGAGTGACATGTTGAAGTACAACAAAGACATGTGGCAGTATGGATAGTACACATGGAAGTACTTACATGACACATGGCAGTATGGACATCACACACGACAATACATATGTTGATGTTGCATACTGACTGGCCTGTATAGATGTTGAACTGGCATGTTGAAAGGATTGTATGGATGCTAACATGGCATGTTGACTTAAATAAATAGATGATGACATGGCATGTTGATTGGACGATACAGAGGCTGACGTGGTGGAAGGCGTGGTAGTTAACTGTATAGGTACGTGGCCTCTGTGTGGACCAATTAGAGGCCACCACATGGAAGCCCCATTTTTCCCAAAAGGGCCTTATCAACTCCGGAAAGATCGGGTAGGTCGTTCGAACCCCCGACCTCATTGGAAACAACCCAACGACTTAACGTTGGGCCACTGGTGAATCTTGTTATGGATAGCGGGTAATATTTTTATTTAAAGTGGAAATGCTAACCATTGTGCCAAAGGCGGATGGTCCGTGGACTTGAACCTGTGACCTCCTCCCATACAACCCAACAAATTAACCAATGCGCCAATGACTTACTTTGTACTGGAAAAAAAAATATATTATTTAAATTACAATATTGTATATCCCAAAAACAAGGCTAAATTTGTGGATCGAACCTGAGACTTATATTGTATAACTTAGGTTCTTTACCAATGAACCAAGGGTTTGTATGTTGAGAGAATGTGCGAGCAAAATCATTTTTTTTTCTTCTGAAAACACAGAGGTGTAGAATGGAAAAATGAGGCTTTTGAACGCATTTTTCATGCAGACCGAGAGTAGGAAGATCTTAATATCAATGTAACAATATTCCTATAAGTTGCAAAGACAATTTTTACTACATGTTGAAGACCACATTTGTTGTAAGTAAGAATTTCAAGATATTTACATCATTTTAATGGATCCGATGCATAGTTAAAGTGGACTAGAAGATGTCTTCCAAGATAAATCCATTATCAACTAGCTTGTGTCTTTTGTATTTGATTCTATTGTTCATTTCTTCAATTTAGACTTTCAATTGTTCATTAACATTTAAAATATAAACTAAGACAATTTGCACTTAAAACTATTTACAAATCAGGTAGTGGATTTTTGGATCAATGTATGTTCCTTACATAACTATTAGGGTGCTTACATGTCAAAAAATAATGTTTTTTGAAGAATCCAGAGGAGGAAAGGGGATCGATGTCTCCAAGTGGGAAAGGGAAATGTCAAACATGCCATCAATCCATATGTGGTGGCAATTGATGTTATATATATATATATATATATATATATATATATATATATTGGAACTCGAATATAGATGTCTATAAATGTGTGCAATTTCATCGATGATGAATATGTGGACCATATTTAAAAATCTCATCGAAAAGTAGAAAAATGAGTGTGTCTTTTGTTTATGTATCCCATGCCACCAATTTTTTCAATCCAAATCTAAGACCAAAGTAGTCATCTCATTCAAATCATTAAGTAAAACAAATAATCCTGCTTAGTTGTTTTGTGTAATATTCCAGATATAAAAAGTATGCAGAACATAAATAAAATGGTAGAAATGGTAGATAAACAAAAATATAACCAGAATAACACCACAATAATACTGAAATGATAACATAATAACACCAGAAAGTGCACTTCGATTACTAAGAGAAATGTTCAAGGGCCTCTTCGAGGGGGAAACCTCCAGTCGAGCAGAGCTCTATTACAATAATATCCAAGCTAGGGTTCACATACCCTCGACTCGTATTTATACTAAATATGTTTATCAAGAGAACCATCTAGAGGAAGATCCTTCTAGAAGCGGAAGCTTCTATTAGGTCTTTTTACATTTGATTTATTCTACCTTATTGCAAGGCCTTATTAATATTGACCTTTATTACATCGAAACACATTGTTCTACCTACGTAAGGGGTTAGGTCCCTAACATGTTCACCCCCTTAAAAACAACCTTGTCCTCAAGGCTTGAGATCTGGAAATTGCTTCAGAATGGTAGTTGGTTCCCAAGTGGCATCTGTTGGAGTTGTATCTTTCCACTGGACTAACACTTCCTTGATGGTTCGTTGACATAGCTGATGATCATGCTGGTCCAAAACTGCTTGTGGTTGTAGCCAAATGGATCCTTCTGCGTCCAACTCGGGAAGGTTGGTTTGAGTTTGGCACTTAGTTCCAATCATCTTCTCCAAGCATGAAACATGAAAAATAGGATGTAGCTTAGAAAGACTGGGCAAAGCTAACTAATAGGACACCTGTCCCACACGCTTGAGAACTGTATAAGGACCATAAAATTTGGGCGCCAACTTTTGACAATGGTTGACCTTGAGGGAATTTTGCTTGTAAGGTTGCGGTCGAAGAAACACCTGATCCCCTTCTGCAAATTGACATTCAGAGTGACCTTGATCGGCTTGTTGCTTCATGCAATTCTGATCCATGATCAAATTCTCTTTGAGGGTACCAAGAATAGCCTCTCGAACTGTAAGCGTTTGGTCAACTGCCTGGACCTTCGAGACACCTAGTAAATATGAGAGGACTGAAGGTGGATTTTGTCCATAGACCGATTCAAAAGGAATCATGCGTGTAGCTATATGGTATAAGTGTTGTACCACCATTCAACTAGGGGTAACCATTGATCCCACTAATTTTTCTTTTCCGATGCAAAACACATCAGATATGTTTCCAAACACTTGTTGACAACTTCTGTTTGACCATCCGTCTGGGGATGATAAAATGTGTTGAGATGCAATTGGGTGCTTTGTATCTTGAATAGTTCTTGCCAACAATTGGTGGTGAAAGTTGGGTCATGATCATAAACAATAGAATGTGGCATGCCATGAAGCTTGAAGACCTGATCCATGAAACATTGAACCACTATGGATGTTGTAAATGGGTGTTGAAGAGCACATAAATTAGCATACTTGGAAAGGTGATCAACTACCACCATGATGACTTATTTATTACCCGATTTAAGTAAGCCTGTAATAAAATCCATAGAGATATCCCTCCAAATAGCAGGTGGAATCGGAAGCGGTTGCAGTGTGCCCAGAGATTTGACTGTTTCTCCCTTGTTGTGTTGACATACATCACATTCGACCACAAAATTATGAACGTCTTGTTTCATACCATCCAAGAAAAAAGAACGTTTGACCCTGTCATAGGTTTGGTAAACCTGGAGTGCCCAACTGTGGGTGTAGCATGAAGCTCATAAAGCATCGTGGATTTAAGTTTTGACTGTTTACTTAAATACAAACGACCTTTGTACTAAATCTCATCATGGAGCCATGAGTACCCTAGTGAAACTGGAGAATTGGACTACAATTGTTGTATCAAATGCGAAAGTTTGGGATCATGTAGCCATTCCTGGAGAATGGATTGGAGTCAATCTAGTACAATGAAGGAGAGAGAAAAAAGGGAGCCTTCATCTTCATATTTTCGGGAAAGTGCATCGGCCACCACATTGTCTTTTCCTTTCTTTTAAATGATCTCATAATCATATCCAAATAGCTTAGTCACCCATTTTTGTTTCTCTAGGGAGGAAATGCATTGTTCCAGAAAATACTTGAGGATTTGATGGTCTATCTTAATTTGGAAGCGTTTCCCCAATATATAAGGGCGCCACAAATCAACGACATGTAGAATAGCCAACATTTCTTTTTCATAGATTGATTTGCCCAAAATTTGTTTAGATAGTTGTTTGTTGGTAAATTCCAAAGGCCTACCCTCTTGCATAAGGACAACTCCAATACCTTTCCCTGAAGCATCATATTACAGGACAAAGGTCTTTGTGAAATCAGGAAGGGCTAGGACTGGAGTGGTGCACATGGCCATATTCAAGGTTTGAAAAGCCTAAGTATCTGTTGGGGTCCAAGTGAAAGAGTTAATTTTAAGGAGTGTCGTGAGAGCTGTCGCAATATTTCCATACTTTTTAACAAACTTGCGATAATAACCTGTTAGGCCCAGAAATCCTCGCAAGCTTTTGAGAGTCTTTGGGCGAGGCCAATCTTGCATAGCTTCAATCTTTTAAGGATCCACCCTGACATCGTTCTTGCCAATAAGATGGCCCAAGTACTCGACTTCTGAGGCGCCAAAAGCACAATTAGATTGTTTCAGGAAAAGTTGGTGCTGAGAGAGTAGATGGAGAACTCGGTCCACATGAGCAAGGTGGTCTGTCCAGGTTTTTCTGTAGATGAGGATATCATCAAAGAAAACTAAGACAAAATGACGGAGAAAGGGGTGAAAGACATGATTCATGAGGCTTTGGAAGGTGGAGTGGGCAATACACAAGCCAAAGGGCATGACCAAAAACTCATAGTGTCCCTCATGAGTTCTAAAGGTAGTCCTAGGAATGTCTTCCTCTTTCATAGGGATATGGTGGTAGCTAGAATGAATATCAAGTTTAGTAAAGAACTGGGTGCCACTTAATTCATTCAGGGGTCATCAATGACACGAATGGGAAATTTGTCTTTAATTGCGAGTTTGTTGAGGGTGCAGAAGTCAGGAAACATGCGCCAAGAACCTTATTTCTTCAGGACCATGACCATAGGATAAGAATAGGGGCTCATAATAGGGTGGATAATGCCTGCGTTGAGCAATTCTTGAACCATTTTCTCAATTTCATTTTTTTGGGAAAAGGGGTGATGATAGGGATAGATATTGGGAAGGAGGCTTCCTGGTATAAGGGGAATGTAATGATCATGAACACCACGGGAAGGTGAGAGTCCCTGAGGAGTGGAAAATACCACTGGATGTTTAGAGAGGATGGATTGGAGGTCTTGCGGCATAGAGGGTGTCTCAGTTGCCTGTATGGCATGGAGTTGATCAATAACGCTAGAATAACCTTTTTTGAGCAACTTTTCCATGCGATGGGAACTAATGATCTCTAGTAAACTGACGGTGATGCCTTGGAACTTATAATTTTGGCCCTCCTGGTCAAATTGCATGGTTAATTCCTTGAAATCCATGAGAATGGGACCCAAAGTCCTTAGCCAGTCTGCACACAAAAAAAATGTCACAACCACCCATATCAATAGAAAACATATGATATTTCAGGTGGTAGTCACCAATTTGGAGACACACATTCCCTCCACATTTCATGGATCTGCCATTGGCAATCATGATTTGGAAATTATTGACTGCATGGATATAACAATGAGTTTCTTAGGCAATGTGGTGATGAATAAAATTATGGGTGCTGACACTATCAACCAGAATGATGACCTTCCTATGCTTGATGTAACAAATTAGTTTGAGGGTTTGGGGAGTAGAGAAATTAGTTAGAGCATTTAGGGAAATGACCGGTTCTACTTCGGGAGGGTCTGAGGGAGGGGTTATGTCTGTGGTTTTAGGTGACTCCGACATAAGGGGAGTTTCAACATCCTCTGAGATGGCCATAAAAAGATTTTGTTCCTTACACTTGTGGCCCAGAAAATATTTTTCATCACAATTATAACGAAGGCCTTTGAGTTGGCGTTCAACCATTTCATCTCTGGTCAATTTTTGGATCTTTAGTCGAGCAAGGGAGTAGTGGGATTTATTGGTTTAGTGCGAGGAATAAAGGGGGCTTTCTAGTTTTGAGAAGATACAACCTGTTGTGCTTCTTTATCTCTTTTAGAAGCCTCCACCCACTATGAGGCCAAGCCATGAGGACATGGGCATGAATCTTATCCTTGAGGCCACTGATAAAACATTCTCTGAAAAAGCCATCAGACATGCCCACTGTCTGAAAATCCAGATGCTCAAAAGAAGATATAAAGTCTTCCATGGTTTCTGATTGTTTCAACTTTTTCAAATGTCCTAAATGGTTGGTGTCAGTTTCAAAGCATTCATAAAGCTCTGCCACAAAGTGTGTCCAAGCAATAAGTTAACGCTCTGTAAATTCCCAGAGGTTGTCGGAGAAGAAGAAATTTACTAGAGGTCACTATATCCAACCACTTCGAAACTGGAATTTAGCCCTACCAGTTTCAGAGAGGGATCTCTCTGTATGTTTTAGCTGTGTTTTAACTTTAAGATATTAGGCTAGTTATATAAAACAAGATTGACTGGTTTGTTTTTTTGGTTAAGTTGGCTCAAGGGGATTTATGCATCCATTGGGCTATGGGGTCTGTATTATAAAGATACAAAACTAAACAGAAACAAAGATTATTTTCACAGGGCAATATAATTCATTTGTTGGATTCTTTAGCATTAAAGTGATGAATAACAGAAGAGATAAGAATAACAATTAAAGTAAAGAAGAATTTAAGAATTTCTTCACTATAATATCAAAAGATAACATTAAAAACTTTCAAAGTTGGAAAACAGGGTATACAAAGATAAATACTGCAACATGCGTTACTTTTAAAAGATTAGAACCCTGTTAGAATAACATTCAACATAGAAGAGAAAACATCACCAATGAATAACACATGAGAATCCTGTGAAATGTCTCTTTGTATTACTAGAAGATATCTTAATAAAAATTACAGCCTTTGTAGCTTGCAGGGTGTAAAGATCAACCCTCAGTACTTCAAAGTTTAAAGTATTTATAATCAAAATTACATACGACCATGTCATTAAAGATCAGGACATGGAAAACCTAAATTTAGCTAACTAACTTAACAAGACACAAAAATTTAGGAAACTGCTTGATGATGTGTTGAAACTTCATGCTGATTTCTGGGGTGACCCGTTGGTGAGGCATCTGCATGACCTCGTCTAACTAGATAGTTGACTAGGCTTGGACACCTCATCGACTAGTCGATCAGATTGTAAAGATCTTCCCATCGAAGGTTACTGGGAACGTTGACTTTGAGTAATCTTCGGTATACTTCATCCATCTTTGTGTACTTGGCAAAAGTTGGATTGATGATGAAGATGTACTGGATCTCATGTTGTATACTGATATCTAACTGTAAAGCATCTAAGAATGCCTTTCCCGTGATACTTCCTTGTATTCCTGAGAATTTTGAGCTATCCTTAGCCACAGTGGATAGTTTCTTTTTCTAATCGGAAAGCGTCATTAACTTGTCATTTATCACTCTCAAACGAGGAAGGCCTTTCTTCTGCAGATCTTTGATCTTGCTGAAAAATATTTTCACTCTTGTGTCCATGGTATGGACCTTTTCCTCCAACTTTAGCATCAGTCCTCTCTTGGTCAGGACCTTCTTGACCTCAAGGATGGTCTCTATCCTATCTTCAATCTTCAACTCCTCTAGATCCTCTCTAGTTTTGGAATTCATAAATATGATGATCTCAATAGCTTCTGTGGGCATCTCTCCCAGTTCTGCTCTTATCTTCTCGATAGCCTGTTGACTTCTTTGCACCAGCTCGTTTTGCTAGAACATGATTTGTATCATCGGCCATATTTCATTCATGGACTTGGTGATATCCATCCAGACACTTTCTTTGACCTCAGCAAGTGTTTTTCCATCCACTGTTTGCTTTTGAAGTTGTTGTAATTCCTGTTTAAGCTTGTCTGAAGTTTGTTTCTCCTTGGAGTAGCTAGTTTGAAAGGAAGATTTGAGTTCCTGAAGTTTCTCAATCTCCTTTTTAAGTCTTCTAATCTGTGTCCTTGCAAATTCATCTCTTTCATGGATTTAGCCAGTTCAATTGTTTTCTCCAGAGCGGTCAGTGGAGTTTCTGAGGGAATTTCTGCTACAAATGTTGTGCTTACTCCTGTGAGTGGAACTGCGCTCAGTGGAATTACTTCCATGGGCTTTGACTGCTCCTTCTCTTTCACTAGTTTTTCCAATTCCGCTTCCATTTCCTTCAACTGTGCATTCTCGTCCATGATCAACTTGAGCATCTCATCCTTTCCCCCTTCTATCTCTGCTATTTCCTTTTCCTGTGAATCTTTTGTTGGTGGCAGTTTCAACTGTTTCCTCAGAGATGCTATATCGGCATTTTTCTTTTGAGCATCTCCTCGACTGCTTTCACATTCGAGGGATCAAATCCGATCTTGAGGACTAGTTCTTCCAACGTCTTAATCCTGTTATCCTTGGAAAAGGATGATATTTTTTCAAACTTCAGCTACGTCTGGACATTTCTCAGAGATACCTGTAACTTGGAGGCAGCAGTAGAAGCATGTGCCAATGTGGAGAAAACCATTTCTCCAATTTTCCTATGTAAATCCATTTGATCAGTTGGATGCACATCTTTAGTCTGAAATTTGAATGTTTCCCTTTTGTAATCGGTGATTACTTTCGAGTTTGGCACCTGTGCTTGCAGAAATGCCATGTGCATTCTACCCTTCTCAGTGTCGAATGCAGACAACAGTCTGTGTTGTGGAGTTGATGTTTGGTTCTAGAACTGAGCATACATGTTGTTGGTCAGCGTATGATTTTTCTTTTTGATCAGATCATACTTCTCAATAATACTCAATTTCAGTCCTATTTTGCTCGGCTGGTTGGTTGGTGGAGTATCTGTAGGCTTCTTAGGCAACACTGTAGTCATGATTTGTTTGTTTCTTGTACTAAGGAGCGACTGATCAACCTCCATAGTTGTAGTGGATTGAATTCCCTTTTCACCAGCCGTGTCAGGTGCCTGACTGGTTTCTGGCCTCTTGGTGTGTAATTGGATCTCTTAAGATGATACTTCAGTGATGGAAGGTGAAGTGTCCTTCCTGGGCCTTTTCTCCTTGGGAGCCTATGGTGTAGTCGTCTGTGAGATAGCAGCCGAAAGGTCCTACTGTTCTGTCTCAACCAGAGTGTTTGGCTCCCATTCTGTCTGGTTGGAAAACTTCTCTATCTTAGGCCTGGATGTGTGGAAATATGGGATATTCTTATTTTTAATCCTCATCTCTGAAATTATCCCACAGGGGTCATAATGCCATATGAAGCTAACAAAAAACTTCATCTCCTTTAACAGTCTATCTTCTTCCTCCCCAACGCCTCCACTATTGCAGATGAATGATCATATTTTCCCTTTGATCCTAAGTTGTTTCTTCTTTTTCAAAGACACAAAATGTATGTCGTCTAAGTTGATCATCTGCCTTATGTACTCCAAGGAAAATATCCTCATGGGCAGATACTTGAGTAACTTGTATGGAGCCAATTCGCACCCATACACTCTAATCTTTGTGTGGTCCTAGTACAGATACTAGTCTCCCATTTTTTGCAAGGCCTGGAAGGTGTAAGATCCTCTGAATTTCCTCATTTATTCTCAGCTCAGGTCTGCCACTGAGCATGCTCATCATAGGATGGTAGAACTGCTCGATAAATTGTTTGAAGATGAATTATGTAGAGTTGTGTCTGAGCAGCGAATTCCATGCTGTCACCGCCTGTGCCTCCCATCCTTGTCCATCTTCTGCATCGAAAAGGAGAATTTGTCTGCTTTAAAGAATATGAACATGTAAGCCAATATTGAGAAATACCGAAACATGCCTTCTGTGGAAAAATTTGAGAATTGCTCATGAATGTTGTCTGCCAGGAAGGAGTTGTAGTCAAACTGAGTGGTGGGTTTCTCATCTGTGGAGAAAATGGACAGAAAACCCAGTATGGGTTCATCCACCCATTGATCCGAAAAATACCCAAGCAGGGCACAAAGCGATGAGATGACCTGGCTTCCCTTCTCTGAGAACAAGGATGAAGGATACGGGGGTTTTGTAGTGGGGAGGTGAGCGGCCTGTGGGAGAAAAATCTCGAAAATCTAAGCTCTTTAGGGAAATGATAATTTCTGGTATAGTTCTGTGATGATTTCAAGGTTGAAAGGTGAGTGGATTCGGCTCTGGGTATCTGCATCATCTGATCAATGGCTTCTGGTGTAATGAAGAACAAAGTTTCTCCATATGAAGAAACTATAGCTCTCTGGTCGGGGAGGTAGTGAGCTTGGCATTTGAGGGCGAATCTGGGCAAATGGTGAACCTGGGGGAAGAGATACAGGGGAAGGTTTGACTCCCAAAGCCCAATTTCATCACTTTGGTCCAAGAAAACGTCCTTTAGCCATGACTGTAAATCTGTGAAGTCGAATTCACATCTGGTATCTGCGATTAAATGGTCTTTGTCGGCCAGATAGATCTTGTCGAGGTCGACAGGAGGTGGGAGGAGAGGACTTTCCTCAGCCTCTGTTTTCTTTGATTTTGGCGCCATCACTATAACAATACATGCAAGTAAAACAAAACGGTTAGCGGGGATGACTGTGACTTTGGGTGACTGATTGTAACGGAGAGGAAAATGGGGAAAAATTATCTGGTGCGACGACAGGGTAAAAGATGAGGGAATGAAGGGTGAAGGTAGTATTGAGAAAACAGATACTCGTTGGGTGTGGGAGACAGGTCAGCATGTTAACGGATAAGTTAGCCAATAATAAATGGCCAACGGGTCGTTTAGAGCATGAGATGGAAGGTGACAATGACTAAAGAATATGGTTGGGTGATGTGGCGGGTATTGATTGGGACTTGACCATGGTGAAGGGACTTGTAACAAGGTGAGAGGACTGACAGAGTAATGAGATGTGATCTTTAGGGGAGAACATGGAAAATGACGTCATGGGGTGACAGGGTATGTCAGACCGTGGGAGGGGGTGGGATTAAAAACC
>ML783272.1:121057-133067 GCA_009831015.1 Picea engelmannii | reverse complement strand
GATTTGGGCGCCCGCTCTCTAGCCGTTCATCTATGTGTTGTGCTTAACTATGAGCATGAAGGCATATGTGCTCTGAAAAACTTAGGATAAGTGCATATCGTGGGTTTTCCCAAGCTTTTCCATGTTTTTATCACCAAGGGGTTAGACATCAAACCTTTTGAACCTCAAAGATATAGTTCAACAGTGATCATCATACTTGTTTTATTGAGATAAAGAAAACTAACCTATGCTCTAACCTAATTACCTATGACAATTAGCCCAGATTAAATTGGTGGACTAAGAAATTACTCTATCGTGGGGTTATCTAACCAAGATTAGGCAGTTTGGTCAAATTTATTCACTAACTAACCTAAATCACTTGGCTAAGATTAAACAGTTTAGCCAAGCTTATTCACTACTCCTATCAACATAAATTTAAAATAACTTGGCCATGCTTTAACGTTATGGACCAAATCATTGTAACTGCATGGGGCTCTATTGGATTTTTTTTATGCCCTCTTTTATTCTTTTTCTTTCTTTTCTTTTTCTTTTTCTTTTCTTTTCTTTTTCCTTTTCTCAAATTATTTGCAGAATGGAAGATCATTTGATAAACAAAAACACTAAAAAGATAACATTTCAATCACCAGTTGATCCTATAAATTATAGGGTTATAACAACGGCTCCATCTGGGGATGGTACTCTCCTTGTGAAGTGTCAAGAATCCTGATTCCTGATGTTCTGAAAAACTTTCTCCATAGTTTCCTTTGTTGCTTGATTGGTTTTATTTTTGAAAACTGGAAGACAATGTTCAGTGGCTTAGGGCCTTCTCTGTAGGCTTCAACCATCTGATCAAAGTTATTTCACTCAAAAACTTGTAAGAAAAATGAAAAATGGTTTGTACAATGGAAAAGTGTGGCTGAAGGTCCCTACTGAGGAGGTGAATAGTGCTTCAGCATTCTGCCAATTACAGGTCCTCCTGGCAGATTTGTCCCATCACTGTTGTTGAGCAAGAAGGCATTATTTCCTCTGAATGCTTGAATCATGTAAGGTCCCTTCCATAGGCTTTTGAATTTTCCATGCTTCCCTTTATCCTCATTTAAGGCATCCCATCTCAGAACCAAGTCACCTAGCTCAAAGTCATCTTCTTTAGTTCTTTTGTCAAAGATCTTCTTAATGCTCTCTTGGACAACCTAAGTTTTATTGTATACTTCTTCTCTGCATTGTTGCAAGTGGATCATCTGGTTTATCCTTCTTTGGGAGTCGTTCGACTCGGCTTGCATCTCTTGCAGAAATTTCATGACAGGAACTCCTAAGGAAGTGGGAAAAACTGTTTCAGTACCATAGACCAGCTGATATGGTGACATACCAATTGACCTCTTTGTGGTCAGTCTGTCGGCCCATAGTATGAAAACCATCTTGTTATGCCATGAATTTTTGTTTTCCTGCAAAGTCTTCTTGATAGTGTTCACCAGGGTCTTATTGGATGACTCTACTAACCCATTTCCCTGAGGGTAATAAGCTATGGAATGACCCAAACCAATATGATACTGGTTGCAAAAGTATACGATCTTCTTAGATCGGAAAGCAGCTGCATTTTCAGTTATAATCTTTCTAGGACATCCAAAACGAGACAAGATATTATTTTCAAGAAATTTAATAATGACATAATCATTATCTTGCCTGCTTGGTACAACTTCGATCCATTTTGTGAAATAGTCTGTAGCAGTAAGAATCCACTTGTGCTGGCCCAAAGAGGGAGGATGTATTTCTTCGATAAAGTCTAATCCCTATTGCTGGAAAGGAGCTTCAACAGAGATTGGTTTCAGAGGCAAAGGAAGGAGCTTCTTTTTACCCTCAAAAACCTGACATTTATGACACAAAGTCACTTTCCGATGCACATCGGTGAACAACGTAGGCCAATAGAACCCAGCTCTGAGAATTTTATTAGCTGTGGTCTTCCATCTCAGATGACCACCACAGTCTCTTGCATGAAAATCCTGCAATACTTTGTCATCTTCATCTTTTAACAGATAATTCAACAAAATACCTCCAGGATCCTTCCAATATAGATTGCCTTCTAGAATGAAAAATTTTAATGCTTTCAATTTCAAAAACCTAGCTTTAGTTTTGGTCAAATCAGGGGGAGCTTGTAAGTTATGCAAAACAAATATCAGGTCTGTGTACCATGGAGAGTTCAGAAATACCTCTTTCACGCTTGGAGTTGCTTGCTCTCCCTGTTCATCTACTGCAGCTAAGAAATTAATATCAAGAGCATGGAAATTGGATTCAACCATTAACTTTTCTAGACCTTGACCTTTAATCAGTTTAGTAGGCTGAATCTCTATGTCATACTCCAGAATGATAGAAATCCATTTTCCTCTTCTACCATCTGGATTGTCCTGAGTTAAAATGTCTTTTATTGCCATGTTCGAAACATATGCGATGGTGTGGGAATGGAGAATATATACTCTAAAATCCTTTATGGCTTTCACCAAGGAAAAAGCTTGTTTCTCCATTATTTTATAATTCAAAGCAACATCTCTTAACGCTTTACAGAAAAAGGATATGGGTTGTTCATACGCTTCGTTGTTTTTCTGTAGTAATACTGTTGCAATGGTATGGTCAAAAGCGAAAGAAAAAAGGTAAAAATCCTTGGTGAAATCAGGACTGATCAAGACTAGAGCCTGTGTGAGTGCATGTTTAACCTATTCAAAAGACTGCTTAGATTCAATGTCCCATTTTATTTTTGTGTCCTTTTTTAACATGTTTGTGATGTTCCTGAGAAGCTCGACCAAGTTAGGTATGAATCTTCTCGGAAAGTTTATTTTCCCGATGAAAGATTGTAATTCTTTGATATTCCTTGGGTGTTCTAGTTTTTGAATGGATTCTATTCTGTTGGGATCTATCTTAATTCCGTCCTTAGAGATTATGTTCCCCAACAATTTACCCTCCTCTAATCCGAAGAGGCTTTTCTTAGGATTCAGAGAAATCCCAAATTTCCTGCATTTCTCAAATACTCGTCTGAGATTTCTTAAGTGCTCGTCATTGGATTGGGAATACACAGTTACGTCATCCAGATAAACAACAATAAATTTTCCAAGTTCTTACACAAAAGAGATGTCCATCGCTCTTTGGAAAGTGGCCCCAGCGTTCATCAACCCAAAAGGAATTTTCACATACATGAAGGTACCCCAAGGTGTTGTGAAGGTTGTTTTCTCTTGGTCATCTGGGTGAATGAGAACCTGGTTATAGCCTGAAATACCATCCAGTAAGGAGATTCGACTAGATCCCACTACCCTTTGTAATATGTGGTCCATTTTTGGCAATGGGTAGTTGTCCTTTAGAGAAACTTTGTTCAGGTTTCGGAAATCAATGCAGAGCCCGATTTCCCCAGATTTCTTTCGGGTTGGGACCAGATTTGAAACCCATTTTGAAAATCGTAAGGGAACTATGATTTTAGCATCATACATCTTTTTAATTTCATTTTCTATCAGGGGAAGTAACTTGGGATTGATTCTCCTAAGTTTCTGTCTGAAAGGTTTTTGATCTTCTTTTATCGGGATCCTATGTTGTGTAATGCTCGTGTCATAAGATTTTAAATCTTCATATCCCCAAGCAAACACGTTCGCATATTCATTGAAAAGTTCAATGTATTTGAGTTTTTTCTCAGGAGGTAAGGATTTATAAAGTTTTACTATCATGGGTTCCTCTTTTGTCCCTATGTTAACGTCTTCAACCTCTTTACCACTAGCTTCAATTTTTGGTTTTTTAGCTACATCATTAAAATCAAAAGGGTCTTCTAAAGGAACTAAACCCCTAGGTAAAACATTACTTTTTAGATGCAAAACATCAGATTCTATCTCATCTTCACCTGACTCTCCTAAATCTATCTTATTTACACTATCATTTCCAAAATCGGATTTATTTACATTTTCATCCTCATTTTCTAAGTCTATGTTTGTACACTCGAAATCATTTTTACATTGTAGAAAATCTTCAATTTGGTCATCGTTCCCAAATACCTCCCAGTATCTGATGTTGTCTGGGACAGTCGGTCTGCACTTCACCTCCATTGTGTATGGGTGAGTGGAACGAAAAGGTGTCTTTCATGTAGCTGCGGACGTAGCTAACCCATCTGCTAAAATATTCTATCCCCTGGGCATCACCTGCAAATCAACTTCAGTGAAACATTTAAGGGCATCCACAACAACATTCCTATAAGCTCTGAGACAGGGATGTTTTGTTGCATACTCACCTTTGATTTGTTTGATAATTAATTCAGAATCACCTCTTACCATGATTTGTTTGGCACCAACCTTCTTTAGTAGTTTCAGACCGAGCATCAAAGCTTCGTACTCGGCTATGTTGTTAGTGCATTGAAAATTTAGTTTGTAAGAATGGTTTTATGAATACCTGGATTTGTGATTGTGCAACCAAACTCCTGCTCCAACTCCTTCTTTGCTTACAGCTCCATCGAAGTCCATGCTCCAGAAATTTGCTGGCAATTCTTCACTTATCACGTTTTTCTTTCTTTCTGCCTCAACGATTTCCTGGCCTTCTTTAGGATCAAATGTATCTTCTTCCAGCTAAGAGATTCTTTCTCCTATATTTCCATCATTATAGAGGATGAAGGAATCTAGGTCAGAATGTGCAGAGTACAAAGGATAGTTATGTGGATTTTCTTAGCTGCTGACCATATATTTCATCAACATCTCTATGTACAGTCTTCTTTGTTGTCTGAATATTGGGATGGTGGCATATGAAATATCCAACTGCAGAGTACCTTTCAACTTGGCCCCCCAGGACCTGGACAACAACATACCATGTTTCGGGGGAATGTCTGCGACCACAACATCCATAACCATGCTTTTTGCTAGAATTTGAACTAGAGTGATACATAAGTCCTTGATCAATCCGATACATCTGACTTTGCCGGAGACAAAAGAGTGTAAGTACTTATAAGGTTTGGTGACCTCGAGTCCCAGTTTTTTCATCACTGCTTTAGGCATCAGGTTATGGGAAGCACCTGAATCTAGCATAGCATTATGCAGAATCAGGTCGTGTATATTAAGGTTCATGTAAAAAGGAGCGACAACACAATTTTCATTTTGACCATCAACTTCAGGCCCAAACAGGAGTTCAGGTTGATCGTCGGTAAGATTTACAGTGTCTGAATGATTTGTCGATCCAACATTTAAGGCCTTTCTACCTATATCAGTTTCAATGCTCAGCGCTTTGATCACCTACGATCAGTAAGCGTCCTTACTCATCAACTCGAAAGGGGAATGGGAATTTTCACTTTGGCTCATTCCCCTTCGAGGATGAAAGGAGTAGGTGCTCTGCTTTGGCTCAACAATTATGATTTGTCCACCATAGTCTTCTGGACAGAAGTATTTGGTGGGTTGGTTGATGAAACCTCAATCTACGTTGATCTTTGTAAAATGGTAAGGTTTCTTTTTGCTGGAGCTTCAACATTACCTTTCTCAGGGATCCTTTTGGCAGAAGGCTTAGGGGCTTTCTTGGTTTCAACCAGTTTCTTTGTTTCGGTTACCTTTTTTGGGGAATTTTCATCCTTCTTCTAACTTCGCAAATTGTATTTCCTGTGTACCTCCATAATGGAATTTTCAAAGGCCTGTTGTTCAGTCTCTTCAGCTTCTTCGCTAACCTGCATTTGAGAAAGAAGGAAAAGTTCTTACTCTTCCTGAGTGAGGAAAATAGCTTCATTATCGTGAATGCCCATGAGGATTATGTGAGTGTCGTCCAATTCTTCAATTACCTCTTCTCCTTCAGCGGAATAATTTTCCTGTGGGGGTGGTCTGATTTGTTGATTAGGACCCCTCTATTCTCTTTGATCCCTGGGATCTCTATGCCTGATTTGAGGAGGATTTCTTTTGAAGTTAGGATTCTAAATTTGTGGAGCAGGTTGATTTTCTCTAGGAGGATTTCTTTCGGATACAGTAAGTCTCTCCATCATCCATTCCATTTTTCTAGCTAAGGAATCCAATTTGACATCAGAAGAAGATGTGGAAGGTTCTTCTTTAATCGTGACTCTCCTTTCGGTCCTCTGTCGTGTCGTTTTAGCCAACAGGTTGGCCTCCACACTTATTGCACTTTTCTGCATGTCTTCGAGGGTGGTGGAGTTTCTTTCCCTTAATTGATATGACATATCAACATCGAAACCGTCAGGGAATTTTATCAGCGCTAAACCTTGTGGGGGTTTAATATCAGCTGGAATTGCATTGTACAGATTATTGAAGCGGGTGCAATAATCTTGAACTGTCTCACCTTGATTCCTTCTGATGTTTTCGTATTCTGACAAGATTTGGAGAGGATTTTTCTTTACCTCCCATCTGTCCAGAAAACTTCTTTGAAACGCTATAAGGTCGAGCATTGAGGCAGCACGTAAACCTTTGTACCATTTCTTAACGTCACTGGTCAAACTCTGTGCAAACAATCTCATTTGAATGTTGGCTTCGTCTACTTCCTAGAGATCAAAATAGTCATTCATTTTATCAACGTGTTGTTGTGCGTTCAAGGGCCCTATACCATCGAACTGTGGAAGTCTCGTTTGATAATCCTGGGGCATAGCATGTAGAGGTGCGACCAACACCAAGGGAGCATATTTGGCTTCCATGATAGGTGGAGGAGGCGGGATAACAACCTGGATGATAGGTGGGGCGGTGATAGAAGATGAGGAGGAGGGGCTTGCTGGAACGGAGTGAGATGTTTGAGGTTTTGTAGTGGGAGATAGTATTTCAGGGGTCCGGGGTTGTAGGCTTTTTGGGTCTAAAACGATTTCAGTTACAAAGCTATCATATTTCTTTCTAAACAGGCTTTGTTCGAAAACCGTGTCAAAGTCGAGATCTTGAAGGGTAACGAGTTCCTCTAGGAGAGAAAAGGACTTGTGAAGGAGACTATGAATCCCTGAACCTTCTGTAACGGTCTTCTTTCTAAGTAATTGTTCTGGATTATCAGTCGCTATTGTAGGTTCTGGGTCTGCGTGAGATCGAGTATAAACTCTTTTAGGAGCCAGATTTTTCTAATTTTTATATATTTTTTAGTTTTATGAGTCCGAAATTAATATGCACAAGATTTTAACAACCTCTAAACATTATTTCTTTCTCAGATTTACAATTGGTTCGGAAACAAAGTCTTATTCTAGGGAAAAAGAAAACGTGGGGTTGAAAGTTTGTTCAGCTTCCCCAGTATGGTCGCCACTATGTTAACACTCTGTAAATTCCCAGAGGTTGTCAGAGAAGAAGAAATTTACTAGAGGTCACTTTATCCAACCACTTCGAAACTGGAATCTATCCCTACCAGTTTCAGAGAGGGATCTCTCTGTATGTTTTAGCTATGTTTTAACTTTAAGATATTAGGCTAGTTATATAAAACAAGATTGACTGGTTTGTTGTTTTTGTTAAGTTGGCTGAAGGGGATTTACGCATCCATTGGGCTACGGGGTCTGTATTATAAAGATAGAAATCTAAACAGAAACAAAGATTATTTTCACAGGGCAAGATAATGCATTCGTTGGATTCTTTAGCATTAAAGTGATAAATAGAAGAAGATATAAGAATATCAATTAAAGTAAAGAAGCATTTAAGAATTTCTTCACTATAATATCATAAGATAAACATTAAAACCTTTCAAAGTCAGAAAACAGGGTATACAAAGATAAATATTGTAACATGCGTTACTTTTCCAAGATTAGATTGGAAAAACAATATGACAACCGAGTTAGAAGAACATTCAACATAGAAGAGAAAGCATCACCAATGAATAACACGTGAGAATCCTGTGAAACGTCTCTTTGTATTACTAGAAGATCTCTTGATAAAAATTATGATCTTTGTAGCTTGCAAGGCGTAAAGATCAACCCTCAGTACTTCAAAGTTTGAAGTATTTATAATCAAAATTACATATGACCCTGTCATTAAAGATCAGGACGTGGCAAACCTAAATTTAGCTAACTAACTTAACAAGATACAAAAATTTAGGAAACTTCTTGGTGAGGCCTTTGCACGACCTCGTCTGAGTAGATAGTTGAATAGGCATAGACACCTCATCAACTACTTGATCAGATTGCAAAGCTCTTCCCATCGAAGGTTACTAGGAACTCTAACTTTGAGTAATCTTCGGTATACTTCATCCATCTCTATGTACTTGGAAAAAGTTGGATTGATGATGAAGATGTACCAGATCTCATGCTGTATACTGATATCTAACTGTAAAGCATCTAAGAATGCCTTGCTCGTGATACTGCCTTGTATTCCTGAGAATTTTGAGCTATCCTTAGCCACAGTGGATAGTTTCTTTTTGTAATCAGCAAGCTTCATTAACTTGTCATTTATCACTCTCAAACCAGGAAGGCCTTTCTTCTGCAAAGCTTCGATCTTGCTGAAAAATCTTTGCACTCCTGCGTCCATGGTCTGGACCTTTTCCTCCAGCTGTAGAATCAGTCCTCTCTTGGTCAAGACCCTCTTGACCTCAAGGATGGTCTCTGTCCTATCTTCAATATTCAACTCCTCTAGCTCCTCTCTGGTTTTGGAATTCATAAATTTGATGACCTCAGTAGCTTCTGTGGGCATCTCTCCCAGTTTTGCTCTTATCTTCTCAATAGCCTGCTGAATTCTTTGCACCATCTCGTTTTGCTCGAACATGATTTGTATCATCATCTATATTTCATTCATGGACTTGGTGATATCCATCCAGACACTTTCTTTGACCTCAGCAAGTGTTTTTTCAGCCACTGTTTACTTTTGAAGTTGTTGTAATTCCTGTTTAAGCTTGTCTGAAGTTTGTTTCTCCTTGGAGTAGCTAGTTTGAAAGGAATATTTGAGTTCCTGAAGGTTCTCAATCTCATTTTTAGGTTTTCTAATCTCTGTCTCTTGCAAATTCATCTCTTCCAGGGATTTAGCCAGTTCAACTGTTTTCTCCAAAGTTGTTAGTGGAGTTACCAAGGGAATTTCTGTTACAGACATTGTTCTTACTCCTGTGAGTGGAACTGCGCTCAGTGGAATGACTTCCATGGGCTTTGAATGCTCCTTCTCTTTCACTAGGCTTTCCAATTCCACTTCCATTTCCTTCAACTATGCATTCTACTCCATGATCAACTTGAGCATCTCATCATTTTCCCCTTTTGTCTCTGCTATTTCCTTTGCCTGTGAATCTTCTGTTGGTGGCAGTTTCAACTGTTTCCTCAGAGATGTTATATCGGCATTTTTCTTTTTGAGCATCTCCTCGACTTCTTTCACATTCGAGGGATCATATCCGATCTTGAGGACCAGTTCTTCCAACGTCTTAATCTTGTTATCCTTGGCAAAGGATGATATTTTTTCTAACTTCAGCTGCGTTTGGACATTGCTCAGAGATACCTGTAACTTGGAGGCAACAGTAGAAGCATGTTCCAATGTGGAGAAAACCATTTCTCTAGTTTGCATGTACAGATCCATTTTGTCAGTTGGATGCACATCTTTAGTCTGAAATTTGAATTTTTCCCTTTTGTAATCGGTGATTACTTTCAGGTCTAGCACCTGTGCTTGAAAAAACGTCATGTGCATTCTACCCTTCTCAGTGTCGAATGCAGACAACAATCTGTACTGTGCAGTTGATGTTTGCTTCCAGAACTGAGCATACGTGCTGCTGGTCAGCGTCTGATTTTTTTTTTTGATCAGATCATACTACTAAAAAATACTCAATTTCGGTTCTATTTTTCTCGGCTGGTTGGATGGTGGAGTATATGTAGGCTTCTTAGGCAACACTGTAGTCATGATTTGTTTGCTTCTTGTACTAAGGAGCGACCGATCAACCTCCATAGTTGTAGTGGATTGAATTCCCTTTTCACCAGTCGTGTCAGGTGCCTGACTGGTTTTTGGCCTCTTGGTGTGTAATTGGAACTCTTCAAACGATACTTCAGTGATGGAAGGTGAAGTGTCCTTCCTGGGATTTTTCTCCTTGGGAGCCTGTGGTGTAGTCATCTGTGAGATAGTGACCAAAAGGTCCTACTGTTCTGTCTCAACCAGAGTGTTTGTCTCCCATTCTGTGTGTTTGGCGAACTTCTATATATCAGGCCTGGATGTGTGGACATATGGGATATTCTTATTTTTAATCCTCATCTCTGAAATTATCCCATAGGGGTCATAATGCCATATGAAGCTAACAAAAAACTTCATCTCATTTAACAGTCTATTTGCTTCCTCCCAAGCACGTCGGCCATTGCAAATGAATGATCCTATTTTCCCTTTGATCAAAAGTTGTTGCTTCTTTTTCAGAGACATGAAATGTATGTCGTCTGAGTTGATCATCTGCCTTATGTACTCCAGGGAAAATATCCTCACGGGCAGATACTCGGGTAACTTGTATGGAGCCAATTCGCACCGATACACTCTGATCTCTGTGTGATCCTGGTACAGGTTCCAGTCTCCCATTTTTGCAAGGTCTGAAAGGTCTAAGATCCTCTGAATTTCCTCATTTATTCTCAGCTCAGGTCTGCCACTAAGCATGCTCACCACAGGATGGTAGAACTGCTCGATAAATTGTTTGAAGCTGAATTCTGTAGAGTTGTGTCTGAGTAGAAAAGTCCACGTTGTCACCGCCCGTGGCCTCCCATCCTTTTCCATATTCTGCATCGAAAAAGAGAATTTGTTCACTCGAAAGAATATGAACATATAAGCCAGTATTGAGGAATAATGGAACACGCCTTTTGTGGAGAAATTTGAGAATTGCTCATGAATGTTGTCTGCCAGGAAGGCATTGTAGTCGAACTGAGTGGTGGCTTTCTCATCTGTGGAGAAAATGGACAGAAAACCCAGTATGGGTTCATCCACCCATTGATTCGAAAAATACCCAAGCAGGGCGCAGAGCGACGAGATGACCTGGTTTCCCTTCACTGAGAACAGGGATGAAGGATACGTGGGATTTGTAGTGGAGAGCTGAGCGGTCTGTGGGAGAAAAATCTTGAAAATATGAGCTCTTTGGGGGAATGATAATTTCTAGTATATTTCTGTGATGATTTCAAGGTTGAAAGGTGAGGCAGATTCAGCTCTGGGTATCTGCATCATCTGATCAATGGCTTCTGGTGTAATGAAGAACAACGTTTCTCCAGATGAAGAAACTATAGCTCTCTAGTCAGGGAGGTAGTGATCTTGGCATTTGAGGGCGAATTCAGGGAAATGGTGAACTTGGGGAAAGAGATACAGGGGAAGGTTTGACTCCTAGAGCCCAATTTCATCACTTTGGTCCAAGAAAATGTCCTTTAGCCATGACTTTAAATCTACGAATTCGAATTCCCATCTGGTGTCTATGATTAAATGGTCTTTGTCGGCCAGATGGATCCTGTCGAGGTCGACAGGAGGCAAGAGGAGAGGATTTTCCTCGACCTCTGTTTTCTTTGATTTTGGCGCCATCACTATAACAATACCTGCAAGTAAAGAAAAATGGTTAGCAGGAATGACAGTGACTTTGGGCGACTGACTGTAACGGAGAGGAAAATGGGGAAAATTTATCTGGTGCAACGATAGGGTAAAAGATGAGGGAATGAAGGGTGAAGGTAGTATTGAGCAAACGGATAACCATTGGGCGGGGGAGACAGGTCAGCAGGTTAACGAATAAGTTAGCCAATTATAAATGGCCAACGGGTCATTTAGAGCGTGAGATGGCAAGTGACAATGACTAAAGAATACGGCTGGGTAATGTGGCGGGTATTGATTGGGACTTGACCATGGTGAAGGGACTTGTAAGAGGGTGAGAGGACTGACAGAGTAATGAGATATGATCTTTAGGGGAGAACATGGAAAATGACGTCATGGGGTGACAGGGTATGTAAGATCGTGGGAGGCGGTGGGATTCAGAACCAATGGATTCCTGCCACTTAGAGATAAGGGGCATGCCAGAAAACAATCTATTCTCTATTCCGGACCCCCCCCTCTGTTAAAAATAGAATGGTCGGGGGGGGTCCGAAAAACAATATGATCTGTCCATTAGCGCGCCCACTCCTGGGCCGTAGATATGTGCACGATATTTAACTAACATT
>ML783272.1:106565-121005 GCA_009831015.1 Picea engelmannii | reverse complement strand
AAGAAGAACGGTCAGGGGGGTCCAGAATCCAATCTAAGCCATGGATCTGAGCGTGAACATCTGATCCATTCATATATGCACCTTTGTTATCTCTGATTCCGGACCCCCCCCCACCGCTAAATGTAGAATGGTCGGGGGGGGGTCTGGAAAGACTTGTCAACCGTAGATATGGGTGCCCTCTCTCCGACCGTTCATCTATGCGCTATACTTAACTATGATCGCGAAGGCATATGTGCTCATAAAAACTTAGGATAAGTGCATATCGTGGGTTTTCCCAAGCTTTTCCATGTTTTTATCACTAAGGGGTTAGACATCAAACCTTTTGAACCTCAAAGATATAGTTCAACAGTGATCATCATGCTTATTTTATTGAGATAAAGGAAGCTACCCTATGCTCTAACCTAATTACCTATGACAATTAGCCCAGATTAAACTGTTGGACTAAGAAATTACTCTATCCTAGGGTTATCCGACCAAGATTAGGTAGTTTTGTCAAATTTATTCACTAACTAACGTAAATCACTTGGCTAAGATTAAACAATTTAGCCAAGCTTATTCAATACTCCTATCAACATAAATTTAAAATAACTTGGCCATGCTTGAACGATATGGACCAAATCATTGTAACTACTTGGGGCTCTATTGAATTTCTTTTATGCCCTCTTTTATTCTTTTTCTTTCTTTTCTTTTTCTTTTTCTTTTCTTTTCTTTTTCCTTTTCTCAAATTATTTGCAGAATGGAAGATCATTTGATAAACAAAAATACTAAAGAGATAACATTTCAGTCACCAGTTGATCCTATAAATTATAGGGTTATAACACAATATACCCTTGACGGGAAGTTTTTCACCATTTCCACCATTTCCAACGTTCTTGATCTAGATGGAGAACACCATACTGGAGTTTGGCCAAGTCATCTGTAATGTTGTATAAAGAGAAATAATGTTCCATTTGGGTTACCCAACCAGTGGGATCCAAGCCATCAAATTTGGTCACAGCCACCTGCGGAAGGCGTAGGTCACGGTGAAAGTGATGGGGCTGAGAATTATGGGAATGAGAGGAAGTTTCAACTTCGGTATGTGGGGGTGGGTCAGATAAAGGGTTATCTGCAAGGATATGCAACTTGGTGCAGATCATCAAAACAACATATTCAAGCTGGGTAGTCAAGTCTTGTTTGAGTTCCTCGATTGAGGCGACGATGGAGGAATGCATGGTTGTATTGATGGAAAAAACATTGGCACTGAGTTGTTTCACTTATTGTTGGGTCTCTATGAAATTAGATTGCAAGGTATTGAAGCGAGCTTCCAAGTCTTGGCTACAGGTATGGGCCATGATGACGAGGGAACCGAAACAGGGTAGGTGGGGTAAAAAATTTTGCTAAAAAATGATATTTATGAATGTGATAAGGGAGAAGCGATAAATCTAATGGAATATGTCTCAAATAATGGTGCAAAAAATTCCAGACGTTTTTTTGTTTTTTTACACCTGTGGAGTTATACTTGGGTCTAAAGAATACTACAATGATGAAATGCCCAAATGCTTAACTAGGAAGAAATGTGTAGTGATTTGGCAACCCGAACAAATTTGCGTGGCAATAGATATTGTCTGTTTTAATTTTTTTGTTTCCGTCCCCAAGGGTTAGGTATTCAAGGGTTCTACACACAAGGGTTTGCCCTGTGGTATAGCTCTATGATATACATGTGGGGTCCAACAGTAGTACTTGGCCCAATATCTCATGACAGTAACTAAGAAGGCTAGACTGTGCCCTTAGCCGTACTACCCGACTACCCAGGTACTAGAGA
This sequence comes from Picea engelmannii, assembly GCA_009831015.1. NCBI lineage: Eukaryota > Viridiplantae > Streptophyta > Pinopsida > Pinales > Pinaceae > Picea > Picea engelmannii. The sequence goes on along the minus strand of ML783272.1, from coordinate 119,204 downwards.
CTATCTTCCCAAGTGTTGTTCTTGATGGCACTATAGCAGTCAGTCAGTCGATCACTTTATCTACAGAGGGAATAAGGAAATCTAGGTCGATCCATACACAGGTGGTGTTTGATGCACTACCACTCGAAGGGGTATCAACAGGAGTTACAAGGGTCGCCAACAGATGTGCACTTAAGAACCGCTTGTATTTCCTACATGTATGAATCCCTCAACCACGGGTTTATGCACGTAACGACAAATCTCTATGGCTTAAAGATACCAGAATACATCTCTACCTTGAAAACAATTTAACCCACAATTTTATGCCAAGGAAAGTGCTCTGATACCACTTGTAATATTCCAGATATAAAAAGTATGCATAACATAAATAAAATGCTAGAAATGGCATATGAACAACAATATAACCAGAATAAAACCACAATAATACTGAAATGATAACAGAATAACACCAAAAAGAGCACTTCGATTACTGAGAGTAATGTTCACAGGCCTCTTCGAGGGGGTAACCTCTAGTTGAGCAGAGCTCTATTACAATAATATCCAAGCTAGGGTTCACATACCCTTGACTCCTATTTATACTAAATATGTCTATCAAGAGAACCATCTAGAGGAAGATCCTTCTAGAAGCGGAAGATTCTATTAGGTATTCTTACATTTGATTTATTCTACCTTATTGCAAGGCCTTATTAATATTGACCTTTATTACATCGGAATACATTGTTCTACCTATGTAAGGGGTTAGGTCCCTAACATTTTGAATTCATAAGAATGTGAAGTTGTTAATAACACACACACAATAATAATGCATGTGCATTATTGTTACATAAAGTAAAATCTATGTAAAACTTCACCATCTTAACATGTTTCAAAACAAAATCATTATCATTAAAACCTTATTGTAGGGGAAAAGTACCTATTTTCCTCTCTCGAGCATAGTCAAGGCCCCTAGACCCATCCCATTTTTGTAGAACCACATAATTTCATGTAGAATACCACTCAGATGTAAAGGAATCCATAGAGAGAGCATGTTTTGTGGATGTAGGCCTTGTTCATAGAACTTGAGGCCCATAAAGTTCATTTTCCTATGTAAGGCCCTTGTTTTTGTTTTTTACCATAATCTAGGCCCCGGGACCCATAAATATTCCGTAAAACCAATTGATGGAAAAAATATATTACTTTATACAAAAAGATATCATAAAAGGTCCTATGTGGTTTTTCAATGCATCATTCATTACACTTGAACCCGAGAAACTTTATTGAATTCACAAGCCTGACGTTATCCTTCCCTAACCATTTGTTCCTTGGTAAACCACTCATATTCAAAAGATCCCAAAGAGAGGGATTTGCTTTTATATTATAGTTGTTTCTCATGGTGATTGAGCCTGGAAAGCCTCATTTAAGGCTGAATTCCCTTGATGTTCTCCCCTAAACTTGTTTATACCTCGAAACCCATTCTTGGTTCATAACTAGCCTAGTCATGGAACGTGTATCACCCTTAGATGTGATTGATAATCAATAGAGGTCGTATTTCATGGTTGAAGGGCTCATCCATGGTGCCTAAGAATAAGAGTAAAGGTTTATAGTGAAAGACTCTTTTTTCTCTCCCCCAACTATTGTCAAGGAACCAAGACCCATCTATGATACCCAATACCTCATAATGGTTCCTATTTTAAATTTTAATGCAAAAGACTCCCCGAAGAGGGTTTGTGTCATGGTTTTTAGGTGTTGTTGATGGTGATTAGGCTTAAGAAGGTTCAATTGTGGCCTAATTCCATTGTTTTCCCTAACCATTTTTATATGACTTGACACACATTTCCAGTCCACAAAACCTATTGATGGTGTCTATATCCCACTCTTAGTCCAGAAACCCTTATAAAGTTTTGGTTTGTTGGTTTGACGAATTTTTCAATGCTCTTGGTCTTGACAATACTTCAAGAAGTTCTTGATAAATTTATTTTTGTTATTTGATGATGGTCAAGGCCATATTAGATATCCATGTTTTCTTATTACTTTTGATCCATAAATGAGAGACTTATACCCCACACATTTCACCAGCATGGATCCTTTGTAGAAATTACATTTTATTTTCTTTGTTAGGTTGAGAACAACATCCCATGATTTCTCATCTCCAATACACATGAACGTGTAACTCCTTACTTGGTGCAATTATACTTGTAAAGCTTCTTTACTTTGAAATTATCTAATAGGCATGAATGGGCTTATGTAGCCACAAACTTCAACTTATGTGGCCATCAAATATCATTCCTCTGTAGCCATGAATATATGGTTTTGCTTCTAATCATCATCAGGAAGCAAATAATGGTTTTTTTTCTAAGATGGGTTTCACTTCAAAATTCATTGGCTTACAATGGAAAAACTAGGACATGTTATCGCACAATTTGTACTTTCCCAAGAGCCAAAGGAAAGTTAACCATAAATTGGCATAATAGGAGGTTGTCCTATCACTGTCACCTAAACAAGACACCTATTTCTCTTTAGGGGTAATTCCCCAAGGGAGACATCCCTAGTGACCTGGGTGTTTGAGAATACTAAGGTAAGAGTATCAAAAGGTTCATCCTCTATCACAAGTCACTCTGATAAAAAATTCCCAAAGGTTTTAATAAGATGAAGCAAATATTTGCTTGAGTGTACCTTCCAAGAACAAGACAACAAGAAAAATACTATTTGCAAGTACCAATTGATGTTAGTGCTTCATAAAACCACGGACCTTCAATAAAAGCATGAGCTGATATAAAAGATGAAGAAACAAAAATATTTATAAAAAAAATGTATATATAGTGATATCTTCACAATTATGCCTTAATAAAGATTCAATAATAACCAAAAATGATAACTGAAAATTGGCAATATGTTACTATTTGTCAGAAGCAAAGAAGGCAATGTAAAATCAGCTCTAACACTTGTTTTTAAGATGATTTTACTACTGTCATAGATGGATGTATCTATCTTTTGCAACAACAAAAAAATAGTTAGTAAGTTATTCTAATATACGGTTAGAAGTGGTTAGTAGAGATCTTGAAGTAGATGGTTTGAAAGTTGTTTTCATCAATCAATCAATTGTAAGGTATGAACTAGTGCCTTTAGGGTAAATGGAATCACTTTTGCAGCAACAATTCTTTGGGGAAACAAATGATAATGGGTGAGATAAAGACAAGAGGCATGATGGTTGAGGTGTTCGAAACCTAAGGCCTCAATCATCCAAAACCCTAGAATGAAAAAGCTACTAGGAAGTAGGTAACCTTAGGCCTTAGCGATTTTCCTTCTTCTTTAGGTCAAGTTTGAAATAAAATGAAATCTTAATGAAGCAATAGTACTAGAGTGATACTAAGGTAGGGATCTAGTATATGCTTCAATGGAGGTGTCTTCTAGAAAAATCAAGTAGGTGAAGACTTATTGAGAGAAGGACAATAACATGTGCTTTTCTCCTAGGGTTTCACACTAGCAATTTCATAATATTATAAATGAACAAGTAAAAGATACCATAACCATTCAAGAAAGAAGGATTGCAGATTTATACTTACATTTACCAAGAATAATCTAGTCACAAGCCCTAGTTGAATACTTTCCACCATGAAAATGCAAAAATACACCAACAAAATCTCCCTCCAAGAGTTGCACACCACTTAGTTCAACCAATAAGCCTTAAAAAAGGCCGAATTTCAAACCTCACACTTGTGTCAGTGAAAGATGATGAATACAAATGAGAGTTTGATATCTTATTTATACAATACAAATGACCTTTAATTACATTTTAGGTCAAAAAAGGACAGCATGGCCAGTTTACATGAAAAATCCAGTTTTACATAAAATTTGCGATTAAAACCCTAATTTCATCTTTTTAGGGTGACATCATGCCCTTCCTAGGGTGACGTTGGCACCCCTCTTGGAACACTAGGCTTCCAAAGTGAAACATTGGTGTTCAAAACCCGTTAGGAACTGCCACACGTGCCAACAAAAGTCGTCCTCATGTCGAATACCCCAACTGAATGACATCAAGGCTCTGAATGATGACGTCAGGGGCCTTTAAGGGCCACCGTCATGGTGTGAGGGAAAGACCCCCATGGGTCCAAGCTTGCCAAAGTGCCTCTGGTGGAACACCCTCCCTTTTCTTTGGTGTAAGCCTCTGGTATCCCTCTGCCCCTGGCTGGGGTCTCAACATCCATCTGGTGGGATTTTATCCCTATTCATGTCTGAGATAATCATCTCCCCATATGTACCTTTCTGTCGGGAATGGTCCCGCAACAACAACAAGTATTCCCTCCATGGGCTCATAAGTCACAGGGATCATAGAAATGTCAATCACATCTAATAATCAAGTTACCCAAACATGTGCATAAAACCCCCCTTTTCCCAGACAAGTTCTCAAAGACATTATGCTATTTAGCAAGCCAGGTTTGGAGAGGGTTTCAAGATGTCCTATTGGGATAATTCTCCTCAGGTGTGTGGTGTTTCTTGGTGAAGAACAATCTAGGTCATTTAAATGCATGATATGGTGTAGGGGATATTTGGACAAGGGGTGTAGTGATAACAGGGAAATGTAGGTCTTACCTATGGATGCCTCTGTAGAGGGTGAGTTGCACCTTGTCATGGATGCAATTGTTTCCTATCCCATTCAATGCCTTTTTTATCTTTCTCTTATTTCTTTTTTCCTTTCAGGAGAATAGCTGGAGGACACTACTTTGACGTGGTGACAAGTGGTGATAGTGTTACCCACAAGCATTTCACGGAGATGAGAAGGTTGGCTCATGATGAGACCCCCTTTCTCTTGGTTATGCCACCAAGATCCACTACCCTGGAATGGTGACTAGATGAATAGTAGTTCCATACTGCTACATTCCAATGGACCTAATAGGCTAGCTCATGATGAGACCCCCTATCCACCAACTAGGTCTTGAGTTTCATTTTATTTTATGTGTCCCCCCTTTTTTTTTCTTGTTGAGAAGCCTTTTATTGCTTTCTCGGGGATCCCTGGGAGAAGCATCTCAAGGTTTGATCTTTGATTTTAAATTTTTCCAACTAATTTTATCCTCTGGGCCTTTAGCCCCTTCTTTCCACAAGGCAAGGTACAACCCTTACTAGCTTGGAAAACCCAATGCCTGAACCAATGTAGGGGATCGATGAGAGAAAAAATAATGAAAAGTGATAAGTATGGAAGGAATGGATGATGACCTTTCATAGAACCACCCAGTGGAAACTCATCCCTAAGGGAACCAACTTGTTAGGGAATCCTGTTATCCCCCCCAGTTATGGGAAAGTTAGAAGGCATAATTTCCAAGAAAACATCATGAAGCAAAAGAGAATTAAATGCACATATTCAAATGTTCTGAGAATCATAGTGAAACATAGCATGATACCCAGACTCATTACCTCATGGAGAAAGACCCACTGTTTCTTTAGAACCAGGCCGATGGGATGGATGTTGTTGTTGTTGATAGATGGGAGGTGTTGAAGAAAGGATGGGCCCTCTGGGGCCAAGCTCAATTCAATATGGCTCTCGGTACTCCATGTGTAGGACCTGTAGGCCTCGAGACATAATATTTTTAGTTATCCCTAGGATAGGGGATAACATATGGCTCCAACTCGGGGAGATGTTCTCATTGTAGAGCGCATGAGAACCTCAACATCTATGGTCTGACCTATGACCTGCTAGATCTTAAAAAAATGGTTAGTAATCACTTGGGGTGGTGATATCACCTATGTTTCATATATGATAAAATGAAATACAAGTGAGAAAGCATATATACAAATTGAAATACAACTACTCTAGCATGAAATGCAGATGGTATATACAATGAATGCAAATGCCTAACTACTTACATGTACTTACCCATGAAGTCATGTCTTTTCCCCATGGTGGGGTTTAAGGAGGTTCCCACTAACCAGTAATGGATGTCTTCTTCCTTCCAACGTGGATAGATAGTAGGCATCATTGACTCACTTCATTCCGACTTTAAAATGTCAAATCCAAAACTTTGTGCATCCCTTAATATTGTTAGGCTCCCCCATATTTGTATTCCACTCTAAAACCAAATCTCCTTGTTTGTAGTCCCCTCCTTTAGAATCAACTACTTCGCATACTCCGATGTATTGTGTCGAGAGAGGGGATTGGGGTTTTCTAAATAGTACATCTTTTTGGTTTGGCTCAGTCAACAATTGTTCATCATCCCTTTTCCATTTGACGAAGCCAACTCCTTTCCTTCTAAACCTTATGAATAGTCATCTTCTTGTGTAGAAAAATAGTCATCTCAGTATTCAGAGAGGTGAGAGGCATCATCAAGATAATCACCCCAATTTGCATCATCAAGCTACTTTTGGAAAATTATTGGACTTTTTACATCTATTTCCATATCTCTTCATGGATAATGTTAGTTATATATGAAAAAAATAATACAATAAATGTTATATGTGAACTATATATTAAAATAATAAAAATAATATAATATTATATTTTCATTATATATTAAAAAATATAACTATTTCAATCATTTAATATCCAACTACTACTAGGGAGTAACGAACTAATGTGAGCGAAATGAATTGAGTAATAAACTTAGTTAGAATGAGTATATTGGATAAAAAATGTGACTCTCTATGATAACTATCATGAATTGAGTAATTAACTTAGCTATAATGAGTAGATTGGAGAAAAAATGTAACTCTCTACTACAACTATCATAACTATTAGGTCAAATTCAATTATAGTTCCGTTTTTACTCATTAATGATCTTTTGTACTCATTCATTAGAGTATTAATCATTGTAAATCGATGTGTTATATCATGCATTGAGATTTAAATTGAAAACAATTGTACTCATTCATTATAGTATTAATCATTGTAAATCCTATAACTTGGATGTGTTATATCATGCATTGAGATTTAAATTGAAAACAATAAACACTAAAAATGTGACACACCTCTAACATGCCTATGTAAACACCGAGGTCCCTTCTTCCTCAATCATTGCAATCTATTGACCTCTTCGTATCTCATGTCTATGCATTATTTTTCTATTTTCCTCCTCATCTCAACATGTCACCACCGAAAATACCGAGGTCCCTTCCTCCTCTACACTTTTTTTGCAAACCTATCGACACCTACCTAATAAGCAAACCTATCCACACCTACCTAATAAAATATAATATATTAAAAGAGAGAATAGAATATGATAGGATATAATGCGGCTCACCAAGTCCTGAACGATCAATGCAATCTACTAACCTTCTCATATCTCGTGTCAATGCACTATTTTGGTATTCTCCTCCTCATCCCATCATGTCACCGCCCTTAAATTTTTCCTTAAAGCTGCTCATCAACCTTCAAGTCTCTTCAATCCACTTCAACATCTCAATGCTTAAGTCAACAAAAACCCCTACTATTTATTAATCATAAAGGGAAATGATACTAGCACAGCCACAAAGTGGTTGGCGTTGTGGTTGGTGAACACTGAAAGTTATTTCGACGGACAACATTCTAGTGAATTGAAACACACAGATAGCTGAAACATACATAGAGATGAGGAAATCCAAAAGTTAATCTTAAATGTGATAATTTCAAAGGTTAATCAGTTAAACGTGACAATCATATGGTGGTACAGTAATTTTTTAATATGATTAGGTAAATGTTAAAAAATAAACAGGTTAACTGATGCATTAAAAAATACAAGGAAATTATGAAGAGTAAATCACATTCATTGATTTGGGAGAACGACTAAGAATATTCTAGCATTTTCAATTGTTAACCATTAGATTAGAATTTTAGATTAAAAGGTGATTAATTGTGCCCATCTCCAATAGGTATACGCCTTTCAGTATAATTATGAAAAAAGTAAGATGGTGGTCTCTTCTAATGAACATAAACAAGTAACTAATCATGTTAGAAGCATTCATGAATTAACAATTAAGAAATAAGAAAGAATAAACATAAACAAGTAACTAACTATGTTAGAAGCATTCATGAATTAACAATTAAGAGATAAGAAAGAGCTCAATGCCTATGGTTACAACCTTGGGAAGAAACAAGAGATAAGAAAGAATGAACATAAACAAGTAACTAATCATATTAGAAGCATTCATGAATTAACAATTAAGAGATAAGAAAGAGCTCAATGCCTATGGTTACAACCTTGGGAAGAAACTCAAATGTCACTATGGTGCAAGTTAGGTGTGACTTCTTATGTATGTGTTTTTGTGTTTTTATCAGTAATGTACTCAAACTGAATGACCTTACAAAGGTAAATGTGTATGCTTAATAAACCTCTGAACATCCGTCATTCCATGAAACATTATTTTGATTTCCTCATTGTTCCTCTTCAATTATTCTCATAAAGTTACCTAGCACATTCATATCTATAAATAATTTATTATATATATATATAGATATATAATTTATTATTAAATATTCTTTTTTATTTTTTATGGTATAGTTAATAATAATCTAAACATTGGGCAATCATTATTGATATTTTTTTATTTACTTTTTTTAATAGATTCTCATAAAACTATTTAGAACATTCATATTTATACATAATCTATTATATATATCTTGAGTGGGCCAAATTGTAGAATGTTTAGTCTTCATCTCTTTATCTATTTATATATGGTGAAACATGAGTCAACGCTCATATAATGCACTGTTTGAATTACATATTTAACAATATATGTGTGGAAAAATATGGATTAGTGATATATGTAGAATTATAACTCAAGATATTTGAAAATTTAAATGAGGGTTCTATTTTTTTTTGGGTGGAGTGAGTTATATAATTAAAATGAACAAAAAAATAAGGAAAAAAAACACCATTTTTTATTAAAATATATTCTTCGGTTGTATAGAATTTGCATTTCTTTATTAAAACAATAGCCAAATTACTTAAAGTAAAAGAAAAACCTTTTTTTAATGGTACTTCTATTTGAATTTTTTTTATATTAGCAAATATAAATGATATTTTTAAAATTGGCTTTTTATAAATAAAGAGGAAATTGTTGCAACCCATTTATTTCAATGACAATATAGTCCATTGATTTTAGAACTGATATAATTTAAGCTATGTGTGAAACATGCTTGAGAGAAATCAAGTTGTTGCATTGATTTAACCATTTATTTAACCATGCATTGATTTCAACACCAATATAGTGCAAATTGTTGACTGAGATTACGTGTAAAATAATTTCAAAATTTGTATTATCATCTTAGTTATAAGTTGAATTCCACTATTTTGTTTTTTGGGTGTGATTTCTCTATTAGTATTTGTAGATTAAAATTATTATAGATTAGAAAATAGAAACTAAATTTTAAGAATGAACAATTTTATAACGAAAGAGGAAGTTGTTCCAATGCATCTATTTTAGTGACAATATAGCCTATTCATTCTAACATTGATACAATATATGTTATGTGTGGAACATGCCCATCAACAATCAAGTAGTTGCATTGACTTCCATGATAATATGATGCAAAATAACATGGTGTATTTATTTTAGTAATGATACAATGAAAAATGATTCACTGCATTGATTTAAGAAATGATGGAGAGAAAATTGATTCAATGCATTGATTTCAACATCAAATTATCTAGTGAACTGACTTTAATAATAACATAGTGAAAAAAAATTCCAAAATTCATATTATAATAATAGGAAACAGGTTCTCGGTTATAAATTGAAGTCCACTACTTTAGTTTCTTGGGTTTGATTGTGATTTTTTTATTAAAACCATTACTTTGGTCATGTTTTTTCATCATATTGTTAAGATATATAGAATTAATTCATATATACAATGCATTAGAAATCTAACAAATATGATTTCATGAACACCCATTTCCATTTTATTTTCTTGAGTATCATGATTGTTTCATTTAGAGAATTCATCCATAAGTTCCTAGAAGTGTTTCTCGATGGATAGATGGTGTACAAGCTATTGAAGAGTCAAATTTTCATTTTTCATAGAATTCATCCATAAGTTCCTAGAAGTGTTTCTCGATGGATAGATGGTGTACAAGCTATTGAAGAGTCAAATTTTCATTTTTCATATCATGTTTGAGTTCTACTAACAACTACAATTGTCAGTATAAATAAATAAATTTATCTTTTGTACACTTTTTGGAGAGCTACTAGGACATACGATCGGGTACTTATTGATCTCTCGAAAATAAAATTATTCATAAATATACTAAACTTGATGGATGTACACACCTTGCATCCTACATTAGGTCATATGGGGTACCATCACATGTTTATTAAGGATGATGTCGCCATTACAAAACCATTGGAAAAACTATAGAAGTTGAATAGCATAACGAGACAATGGTCAAAAAGATAATTCCATCCTTTTTGCACAAAAAGAGTTGCAAAATGCTAAATGAAATTACAAAATGATATAAATGGAATGTTTCACAATGATCTATGCACTCCATAAATATATCAATGAAACACAACTCAACATATGCGATATAAGATCGACACATTATTTCCATAATTAGCAATATACATAACTACGTATTAACACCATAATTAGTGTCCCAAGTCCAAATATTTAACGATTAAATGATGACTCAAAATCCTTATGGATCCAAAATGAGTAATGACACACAACAACACATCTCCCGACTCATAATGAATAATTAACACGTATATAATAATCATTCATCGAACCATCACCCTAATCAACATGGCGTCTGAGTAATCATTCACATAACACATCATATACCAACATTAAATTCAAGGCTCAAAATATACATAATCACAACTGAACATACATCGAATTTAAATTCAAGACGATTAATTTATCTAAAATACTAACTCGTTATGCATCGATTTACGTTTAAGCACAAGCCTTCTTCCTTATTTTATTTTCAGGCGCAAACTGACATCTTCTTTACTTCAGGGAGCACAATCAATCAACCATTAAATCAACCAATAATCTACAATGTCTCAAGCGCGCAATTAATCTAGTCGCTTAGGAATTTATGCATCAACAATAATGCGAATTGCGAGAAATCTTAGAGTTTATCATTAAACAAATTCCAAGGCGTAATCTAATTACCCGTTTAATCAGAGAAGACGTACTTGAATGGTGCAAGAGAATCATTCGTTTTATTTTATGCCGCGCACAATCTAACAACTCAACATATGTTCATTAACATCATTTCAAGGCACGCGCGTGATCCAAAAACTGAAACAACATACTTTCACATCATTACCCTGCACGCAAGTTGTAACAATTCTAAGCACTTGGGAAATCACACAACAACACGGTTACCGAGCGCACCAGTAATTCGAAGAGCGTAATCATTTATGTGTCATCACGGCCCCTTGAGCAACACAACTAACTACAATCAACATGCAACAAGGTACTTAAGGGCGCAAGGTAAACTCATCACATTATCATTCAAGTCAATCATCATCCATGGCGCAATGATTGTCAACTAAAATTTTGGAGGCGCAATAAGTAGTATAAGCTAACAACGCCTTAGCTTTCCTTCGCTTCTCCATATATTACGATGTTTCAGTGCCATGGTAAACTTTAATCCTTCAATTATCATGTTCATTACACAATAGAATTGACCCTTGAGAAATGATACATTGATTACACGTTTGATACATTGAATAAATGCCGCGACACATTCCCGGGTAACTCAATGTCATGAAAACAAATCGACCTCTTGGGTTGGATTCCATCAATGTAATTGCAATTAGAATTGGATTATAAACAAGCTAATTAAGAGCGCTAAATTCATCAAAAAAAAATTGAAACAACAAATTCCTAATTCAAATTATAATTTAGCAATTTCATCTCTATTCCGGAATCATCAAATAAACAATTAATTAAAAGTCATTAACTACTATATGCATTACACGTCCGATGATCAAAGTCACAGAAAATGCCGAGCCTTTAAAGGAAGAAACGAAACCGTTGGGAAGCATTCGATCCGCTGCCAAACGGAATTTGCTGAGTAACCCAACATTAACGCAGAGCAAGTATGAAGCGGTTTGGGCGTTAGGGAGATGCAGAGGAGAGATGGTATTGTGTTCTAGGAAATTCTTGCAGCAAAATGAGAAACGCAATGATACACAGATTCACGCTAAGCTTGGAATGCTCGTGGCTAACTGGCTGGGCGAAAAATTAATTACGGGACTGTAAACCCTGAAGGATGAGACTAAGGCGTCGTTCTGGAATCCGCCAGCGCAGGGTTAGTGTAAGGGAAGAACACAGGTTACTTGACGCAGGAGGAAGGTCGTCATCCAGGAGGGATCGTCTGGCGGTCGACTGAGATACCACGCCCATTATCTCTCTGTTCGCTGAATATATATATACATTATTATAAAAAAAAATAATGTATTAAATACATTAACATATTGAATACATTAATGCATTAATACTACATCAATGTTTTTAATACATTAATGTATTAAATACTTTAATGTATTTAATACATTGATGTAGTATTAATGTATTAATGTATTTAATACATTAACTTTTTTAATGTATTTAATATATTAATGTATTTAATACATTAATGTATTAATGCAGTAATGTATTTAATCTATTTAATGTATTAATGCATTAATACATTTAATTTATTAATGCATTTAATACATTAATGTATGTATTAATGTATT
>ML783272.1:63624-76085 GCA_009831015.1 Picea engelmannii | reverse complement strand
TATATATATATATATATATATATATAAGTGTCCAATTTCATCAACGATGAATATGTGGACCATATTTAAAAATCTCATTGAAAAGAGAGATGATAATAGGGAGCTAGAAAAAGAGCATCTTTTTTTTTATGCAACATGAACCACTAAGTTAGAAGTTAAAACCAAAGCAACCAACTCATTTGAAATATAGAGGAAAAGAGACAACCGTGCCTCATTTTTTTGAATTATAGGCATGTGCACATGTTAATAAGATGCACACATTAATAATGCATGAACATTAATGTTACATAAAACACATGCAAAAATCCATCACCTAGACATGTTTTAAAAGGAAATATTTATTATTGAAACCTTCTTTTTGGGGTAGAGGACCTATTTTCCTATATTGATCATAGTCAAGGCCCCTTGACCCATCCCATTTGTGTAGAACCACCTAATGTTACCTAGAATACCACTTAGTGTGAAATACCCCACAAAGGGGGCATATGCGATGGCTACATGCCTTGTTCATAGTGCTCGAGGCCTAGAAGATTCATTTTCCTATGTGAGAGCCATTGATTTCCCTTTTTACCATGGTCTAGGCCCTTATACCCATTAGTATTCCCCAAAACCAATTAATGGAAACCATATCCTACTTAGATGTCAAAGATCCCATACAAAGGTTCTATGTTGTGTTTTAATGCATATTTCATGACGCTTGACACTAAGAAGCTTTTTTAAATTCCCAAATCCCTTGTTATCCTCCCATAACCATTTTTAAGAGCCAAAGATCCATCAATCTTACTAAAAACATCATAATTTTTCATGGTAAACCAAGGAATGCTTTGTATATTATAGGTGTTTCTCATGGCGATTGAGTCTGAAAAGAATGATTTATTTCTAAATGCCATTTATTTCCTCCCCTAAACTTTTTTGTACCTCTAAACCAATTGTTGGTTCACAACTAACCTAGTCATGGAACTCATAGCACCCTTAGAGGTGATTGATAATCAATAGAGGTCAAATGGGGTGGTTCAAGAACTTGTCCACGGTACTTGAGCTTGAGAAGCAACATTTAGGGTTGAAGAATTTTGTTTCCCTCCCCTGACTATGATCAAGGAATCAAGACCCATCCATGATAAGAAGACATTTTAATGGCTCCTATATTAAACTTGAATGTCAAAGACTACTTGAAGAGGGTTTGTGTCATGGTTTCTAGGTGTTGTTCATTGTGGTTGAGCTCAAGAAGGTTCAATTAGGGCCTTATGTCATTATCTCCATTGACCATTTTTGTATGCCTTGAAAGACATATTTAGTATACAAGACCTATTCATGGTCCTTGTATCACATTCTTAGGCCAAACACCCCTTACAAAGTTCTTATGTGTTGGTTAGAGGACATGTTCAAGGCCCTTGAGATTGGCAATACTTAAATAAGATACTAAGGGATTTTGTTTCATTCTTAAATGATGATTAAGGTCATATCACTATCCATGGTTTCTAAATACTTATAATCCATAAATGAGATACTTATACCCCCCATATTTCACCAACATGAATCCTCTATATAAATTATATTTTATTTCTTAGTTAGGTTGAACACAAGCTCCTATATTTTCTCTTCTCTAATAGGTATGAAAGGATATCTTTATATGTAATGCAATTATGCATGTAAATGTTCTCTAATTTCAAATTCTCCAATAGGCATGAACATGATTCTATAACCACAAACTTCAAATTCTATAGTCATTAACTCTAGTTATTTTGTAGCCATCAATATTTGGCTTTGCTTATAATCATCACAAAGGAAAAAAAAATGGTTCTATTTTTAAGATCATTTTCACTACATAATTCATTGGCGTGCAATGAAAAACAAGGACCAATTCTAACTACAATAGTCAAGTGTAGTAAGTCAAATGAATTGTTTTTTTTTTAAAGAAACAGGGTAAAATTTATATTAAAATGACTGCAAGTAAGCGCACGAGTAGTACAATCTGTGCTATACGAGTTATAAAAAAAAAATTCACTCCCTTGTATACTCCTAGAAGGTAGTAATGGTCAGGGGTAGTGTTTTCTAGTATGCTAAAGCCTATTTGGACTGCTACAATGAAAACCATGCAAAAAGACCCTAATAAAAGAACAATGAAACACAACATACACTTAGAGTTTGTTTTGGTCCGATGCAAGGGCGTCTTCCTCTATTGGAGGCCGCATATTGAGGTACAGGCACAGTCGAGGTCCTGGTGAGGAGGCTTCATCGGAGATGGATGTAGTAGGGGAGGCCGAAGGTGACGTAGGCCCAACCACAAATTGAAGAGCCACTATATGTTGTCTTAACGCTTCACACTCATCCTTGTTTCTTTGTTGTTCTCCCCGATGTTGAATGGTAATTTTAGTTATGGATAGAAATTGGGTTGAAAGATATCTGAGTTGAATCTGTAAGTTTTGAACTTTTCTCACCAACTCGTCATGCTCTTCTACTAAAACCGCGCGTTGATTTTGCCTTCTCATTTTGCCAAAATTTGTTTCCCTGTCTATATGAATTAAGAGAGGATCAGTGTCTGTGCTCAAGGGGGGAGTGGGATTCGCTCCGCTCTATAGGGTATAGAGTGTGCCTATGAAATGAGCCACTTCTCCCCCGATATGCTCCATCACCCTTGCTGGATTCAACGAACGGATCCGATTTCCCAAATTTAGCCACGAGATGCAGCCATACCCACTATTGGTGCTTGTACTATTCACATTACCTGAAATCAATGCGTAGTATGCCCAAGGCGTCATGCTGAACATGTTCTTCCCACTCTAGGTCTTGAATTCACAGACGAGAGAAGCTGTAGGGACACCGAAATTACCTCCCAAGTCGAGCGAACTGGTTAGATGGAGCATCGTGACATGCAATGAAGTGAGGGGCGAGGCATCTAGGTGTCGAGTGGTGAGGTGAGGCAGCTTGTGGAAGATGCCAAGTGCATCAGGTGTTGGTGGTAGAGGGAAGGAGTTATGATGGGACGAGTTTGTGACCCAGACCAAGATCCAAATCCATGTGTCATGCTGAGTATGCAGGTGTCCTGGCTGCCAAGTGTAAAGAGCCTGACTGAAGTGCGACGTGGTCATGGGATGGAATTATATTGTGCAAGGTCATTGACTACTGTTGAAATAATGTAACTGCAAAGATTATTCTTATTCTTATTTGATATATTATTCATTGGATCAATCCCCATTGTGGATTGATCTTGTTAACTATTGTAATAGGACCAAATCCCCTTTTGCAGATTGGTCAAATGTTAATTATAATAGGCAGAATAAGAATTCGGCCCTAAAAGATATTAAAGATTCCCTAGAATGTAATTAAGGTGGTTATAACCACCTAGTGGGAGAAGTAGGCCCTTCCAGTGAAGAGACACTTCACACATGCCAGTCTAATATAAATAAGGAGGCTAGCACCTCACTTATACACACAATTCATTTGCTCATTGAGAGACAAATTTTAGATTTGTTGTTGGAGAAGAAGGAGAGAGAGAGTGGCACATATCTGAGAGAGAAATTTTTGTATTAGTTTAAAATATCTCTTGGTATTGTATTGGCTATTTATATTAAGGAAGTTTTGTTGGGTTTTCTTCCCCTAGAGGGTTTCCTGGGATAAATGTTGTGTCTCTTGTGATTGTGTATTTCTCAGTGATCTTGGATTATGCTATTGTTATCTAATGAAATGAAAACAACTGTAACAATGGCTTAAACATTAACATGGTATTAGATCCAAGCTGAAGGAAGCATCTTTCACAAGTGAAAAACGTCACTGTTGTCGTACATGAAAATTAGGGCTTTTTGATGGTGAAGCTTTTCAGCCCCAAAACCATCTAGAAAAGTGTGCCCTCCCCTAAGGATCAATTTGGCACTATTATCACACCTTTGCAGTGGCTGGATCTCCAAGAAAGTGAAACCCTAGTTTCAAAAAGTACCAGAAGTACCAGAAAACCAGTGTAGCAGAAGTACCAGAAGTACCAGAGTACCATAGGTACCATAAGCACCAGTCCAGAAATATGCAGATCAAATTTGGAGCAGCAAAAGTTGGATTTTCTCAAATAGAAACACACCAGGCTACTTGCCTTAGCCAAGCACACCTCCTGGTAATTTCAGTTTTTTATTTTGAGCACTTTCATTTTTCGGTCATTTTCCTAGTTCTAGGTAAAGATGTCTGCAAGCGTTAAGATTATTGACAAGTTATAAGGAGTGGAAAACTTCCATGCCTGTAAGTATAGGATTGGCCTCATTCTTGAAGAGAATGACCTAGCAAGATTCATCAAAGAAGAAGTATTGAAACCCATTGATGCTGCAGAAAAGGAAAAGCATCAAAAGGACACAATCAGGGCAAAAAGAATCATTGCAAATTCAATAAAAGACCACCTGATTCCTTATGTGTCATCTAAAAAGACTCCAAAAGAAATGTTTGATGCCTTGAACAGACTGTATGAAGGAAATAACATAAACCAGAATATGAATCTAAGAACTTAACTGAAGAATACAAGGATGCAGAAAGGAGAAATGATTCAAGAGTACTTCTCCAGAATCTCAGAATTCAAAGAACAACTAGAAGCTATTGGAGATACCATAGACGAAGATGAACTAATAATGACGACCCTAAATGGTCTCACAAGACCTTGGGATGCATTCATCCAAACAATATGTGCCAGAACGGAGAAACTGAAGTTTGATAGTCTATGGGAAGAATGCATCCAAGAAGAAACAAGAGTAGCGAATCGTGAAGCGTTACTAGCAAGGGATGATGATCAAGCCCTAGCTACTCACACCAAAGGAGGAAGGAAGAAACCCTACTTCCAAAAGGAGACTCATAAAGAGTCTCAACAGTCAAACAAATTCAATCATAAGGAATCTCATCCAAGGAGATTTCAGAAGAAAGGACAACGAAAGGAAAGGGACTACTCATCTGTACAATGCTATCATTGTGAAAATATGGGACACATTGCAAAATTTTGTCCAGCCAGATGAGAAGAATACAAGAGAAACATAAGAGGCTCCATGCCCATGTAGTCGAAGATGAAGACCCACCCGCAAAGATGATAAGAGAGAAGATCAAAGACCATGTCTTGATCTCGGCCCTCTCAGGATCTATAACACCCAGAGAGGACACTTGGCTCATTGATAATGGTGCATCCAAGCACATGACGGGACAAAGAAACATTCTCTCTTGTATCTCAGAAAAGAATTTTTCTCAGAAAGTGACACTTGGATATGATTACCAATATCCCATCAAGGGAGTGGGAGAATCAAACCATAACCTAAATTTAGGGAATTCACTAAAAGTGAAGGATGTACTATATGTACCAGGCTTGAAGAATAACCTACTCTCCATTTAATCTTTAGAAAATAAAGGCTTCATAGTTGCCTTTATAGATGGAGAAGTTCTTATGTGGGATAAAGGAGAAACCTTAAATGAAGCAATCATCATTGGAAGTGAAGAAAATGGCCTATACAAACTAAAGGGTCACTCAGAGGCTGCCATGACCCATGCCATTGAAAACTCATGTGAACTTTGGCACATAAGGTTAGCCCACATCAACTACAAGGCACTACCATACATATGAAAAGCAGTCACAGGTTTACCAAAACTCAAAGGTGACCATAAAGGCATATGCAATGGATGTGCACAAGGGAAGAACATCAAGAACCTGTTTTCGAAGAGGGACAACAAGACAGAAGGAGTCCTAGAACTCATCCATTTAGATGTATGTGGCCCAATGCCATCATCCTCCATTAGCAGGTATGCATATTATGTATCATTCATTGATGATTACTCTCGTAAAACCTGGATATATTTCTTGAAATCTAAAGATGAAGTGTTTAGCAAGTTCAAGAAATTCAAAGCTTTGATAGAGAACCTTTCTGAAAGAAAGATTAAGATACTCAGGTTAGATAATGGAGGAGAATATACCTCAAAAGAGTTTGTGAACTTCTGCAAAGATGTTGGGATCAAGAGGGAAATCACTACTCCATATAATCCCTAACAAAATGGTGTAGCTGAACAAAAGAACAGAACCATACTGGAAGCTATGAAGACTATGATCCATGATCAAGATCTTCCTATGTGATTATGGGCAGAAGCAGCAATGGCAACTATATATGTGCAGAACTGATTGTCCCATAGTGCACTTGGGCTCAGGACACCGGAAGAGATGTTCACCAGAAAGAAGCCATAGGTAAGCCATCTCAAAATATTTGGTTGTCCAGTGTTTATTCATATACCTAAAGAAAAGAGAAGCAAGATGGACCCTTCAGGAAATAAGGGAATATTTTTGAGATACTGTGAGGTCTCTAAGGCCTTCAGAATCTATATCCCAGGTCAACATCACATTTAGATCAACAGGGATGTGACCTTTGATGAAGACGCAGTGCTCAAGAAATCTAAACTATGCCAGCTTGAAGAAGTATGTGAAGAGGAACCCGTAATCCCCATTACTATAATGAGGGAGGTTCCCAGAGCTGTAGAACCAGTGAGGGAAGTCATAAATTCCCCTGATGAGGAACTTCTAGAAGACCATGATATAGTAGAAGTGCAAGAACCTCCTCAGATGACGATCCTCCATAAAAGAAATCCAACTTGGGCTAGAGAGCTTATTCAAGATAGAGAGAAGTATAGTGTTCCCCAAGGAACTACAAGACAGGTGAAAATACCAAAGCCATTCTCCAGTTAAATGGCTTTGATGTGTTATATTATAGAATAGGAGCCTACCTTCTTTGAAGAATCCATTTAGAGAAAATAATGGGGAGATGCCATGACAGAGGAATACCAATCCATAATGAAAAACGAAGTATGGGAAATAGTTCCTAGACCGAAGAATAAAGATGTGGTATCCTCCAGATGGCTCTTCAAAATAAAACATGCTCCTGATGGAAGTATTGAGAAGTATAAAGAAATATTTGTCACTCGTGGATTTTCCCAGAAGGAAGGTATCGACTATGAAGAGACATTCGCTCCTGTGGCCAGATACACTTCGCTTAGAAGCATCGTAGCTCTTGCAGCTAAGATGAAGTGGAAGTTGCACCAGATGGACATGAAGACAGCTTTCCTAAATGGTGTCATCGAAGAGCAAGTGTATATAGAGAAACCTCAAGGATTTGAGGTTGAAAACAAGAAGTCTCATGTCTGTAGATTGAAGAAAGCCTTATACGGATTGAAGCAAGCTTCTAGAGCTTGGTATGGCCATATAGACAATTTCTTGACGAGCTTAGGATTTACCAAGAGTAAAGTAGACTCTAACCTCTACTTCAAAATCATGAACAATGAGCCATTAATCTTACTGCTATATGTGGATGACTTATTCTTAACTGGAGTAGAAAAGCTCATCACTGAATGTAAAAAGAGACTTTCCTCACAATTTGAAATGAAATACCTTGGCCTAATGCATTATTTCTTAGGTCTTGAGTTATGGCAAATTCTTGAGAGGATCTTCCTTAACCAAGGGAAGTACATGGTCGAAATCTTGAAGAGATTTGACATGTTGGAATGCAAGCCCATGAATACACCCATGGAAGAGACGTTGAAGTTGTTGGTCGATACTTTGTCAGAGTTGATTGATGCCACACTGTACAGACATATTATTGGATTGCTAATGTACCTGGCGAACACTAGACCAGACATTTTTTTTTCTGTGAACACATGTGATGAGGTACCTTAAAGGTACAATAGATTATGGTCTCAGCTATGATGGAGATCATGATTTCACATTAAGTGGATATATTGATGCAGATTGGGCAGGAAGTGTTTCTGACAGGAAAAGAACTTCAGGATGTTGTTTCAGTTTGGGATCAGCTATGATCTCATGGAAAAGTAGGAAGCAATCTAGTATTTCTCTCAGCACAGTGGAAGTAGAATACATTGTTGCATGTTTTGCCAGCTACGAATCTATATGGCTTTGAAAGTTGTTGACCGGCCTATTTGACTTAGAGATGAGAGAAAACTTAATTCTATGTGACAACCAGAGCCTCATAAAGATGAAAAAGAATCATGTATTCCATGACAGGTCGAAGCACATAGATATATGTTATCATTACATCTGTTGTAACAGATATTGCGAATTTCTAAACTCGGTGTCTTTCTCCAAATTTTATGTTAGTCACAAAAAAAATAGACAGAAGCGTTGGCATTTGAGTGATTGCATACACCAAGCATTAAGTCATAAGAAGAAATGAAGGAGACCCGAAAGGGGTGCACCACGTGCCCAAATTTCAAGTGAATGGTAAGATTGAGCATCATGTAGAGATCCGAGATTTGAAGGGAGAGTCCATTGGTTTATACATTTGTCAATAAAACATCTAAAATTCCAAGCTGCGAGGATATAATTGATCATATGTTAATAAAAAGTGTCAAGGTGATCTCATAGGTGTTGATGAGAGTATCCAAGTGTATGAATTCCCGAGTTCGAATGCCAAATGTCGATACAAGTCTTCTCATTTGTTCGACAGAGCACATATGGAAAGTGCGTATGGTTTTCCAAATTCTTTGTTTTCACATCCTGCATTAGAAATCTGGTAAGATCCTCAATAGAGCAGTCACTTTTTTCATTAAGGGTGTTTGCAAAATTACACAGTTAGCCCATTATTTCCTAAGTCGGGACTGTAAATTTGAGAATGCAAAGAATAAATTGAGGAATACAACAAGTTCGTCCTACAAGCACCAAGTGTCATATGCTAGATAAACCAGAGAGTTCGAGCCATGGAAAGTGTTTTTCAAAACCTGCGGGGAACACAAATGCTAAGTATTTCACACTCAGGTGTTGAGGAGCCTAAGGGAGGATTCATGGTTAAAAGAAAAAGTTGTAGATTTCGTACTTTCTAGGCTAGGACTTCTAGATGGATCCCATATCTCCACTATTCCTCAAGGTACTCCTGGGTACCTTGATCCAGAGTATCATTAGAACTTCCATCTCTCCGATAAGAGTGATGTGTACAGCTTCGGTGTGGTTCTAGTTGAATCGATTACAACTATGAAGATAGTTGATTTTTCTTGCTTCAAAAAAGAGATTAATCTTGCTTCTCTTGCCATGTCAAAGATTGGAAGCAACTGCCTTGATGAAATTATTGATCCAGGTTCACAAGCAACCTTTAATCCAGGGACTAGTGCAAAGAGTTGTTGAGGTTGCATTTAGATGTTTATCATTTGACAAAGATGCTAGACCTACTATGATAGAAGTTGCAAAGGAGCTTCTAATAAGATAGAATGCATATTAGGACCCCCTCACCACAGGAAATTCTTCCACTGCCATGTTTCCTCCAATTTATCTCCATGCAATTGGGCAAAATTAATAGCAATTATCAAAATTCAAAAATTTAATCGACAATCTCCTCAAAAGGACAAGATTAGATAGATAACCCAAGGCTTACCATCTTGGCTCCAGACTGAATAGAAATTTCCTGATATAAGGAACATGGTCCCTTAATGGCCATCACTACTAATCATTCCCATTAAGGCGAATCAAACACATGCACTGCTATAGACAATTCGCTGGAAATTAGGAATTATTTGTGCTTTTAACATAATTTGGTTCAATTATTGTTGTGATTAGTTGAAGTTAGTTCATTTTCAGTTAGGTATCCTATGATGANGGAAATTCTTTTGAAGAGGGATCCTATTGAAAATGGAGTTATTTTGAAAACCCAGAATGGAGTAATACAGAAGAGACATGTTCACTTGATATTGTGAGATTCATCACATTCGATTCTTTCAGTATGTTCTTTGTTTTTTCATTGTCGTATTGTCTATCTCTTCCTTTATCAACTGAGTTAAAAAAAAATTGGAATTCATTTTACATGCTCCTTACACACAGTTGATATGTGTTGTGTTTCGATGGTGACTAGTCAGAATTCACTCAAGATAAGGTCTTTGCATCTAGTTATTAGCCTTTAGTATTTTTCCTCTAAAATTATAGTGGAAATTCATCCTTGTTAGATGCTTTCATTGTAATGGTCTTTTTCTTTTTTTGCTATTATATCATAATTATCGATTGTTGAAAGATAGGCATGTTTTTCCTCTTTTTCCGCAAGTAATACTATCACTACTATTATCCCTTTTCTTTGGTTTTCAGTTGACTCCATTGCCCAATAGGTCTTTTCAAATTTGTCCAACCCCAAACCCTAAAAATCCAAAACTTTTAGTTACCCACAAATCTGCCCACTTTTCAAGCTTATTGATGGTCATATTGTGACATTTTTTGAGAGATCCCTCTTGGGTTGGAAGGGGCAGCTTCCAATCCAAATTGGTTCGAGGTTACCTCGGGATTGATTTGCATGCAACCCAAATCCGGTTCTGAGTGATAAAATTTTGGAGTTGTTGCCGAGGAATCGAAGTTGATATCTATCTTTAGGAGAACAACATTTTTGTAGTCCTAAGGCCTGGTTGAGTAGTCGGTCATAGGCAAATGTTGGTTTCACATTCTCTGGCGACTCCTTTTAAAGTTTCCAAAGGTGATTTCACTAGTAGGAGAACTTAGAATTCCAGCTTTCATGGTGACCTGGCTTCATGATGGCAAGTTCAACTTCCAGTCCCTGCGCTTCATCAGACAGAAGATCAAGCCCTGTTAGAGGCTACCATGGTGAGGAGTTTCTTAATGTTTGCAGATGATGGAGATATTCTTAGTCAGAGTGCTGGTTTTCTATGTTCCCATTCTGGCTATCTGATTGGAGAAGAAATCTTGTTGTAGTCTGGCACCCAACTCCTTGATGGGCTTCACTGGAAAAGTGTAGTCACTTGATCTGGTTACCTGTTCTCAACAATTAGGATTTGTATTTTTCAGTTGGTTCCGGTCTCCGGATGAAGCTTCTGCATAGGCTACAAGTTACGGCTTTCGCGTTAGGTTGCCCAATGGATGAAGGCACGTGGTCTACTATTCTTGGAACTTTACAGGAAAGAACCATCCCCATATGGAGCCTATGTTGTAACATATATTGTGAATTTCTAAACTCGATGCATTTGAGTGATTGCATACACCAAGAGTTAAGTCATAGGGAGAAATCTAGGAGACCCTAAATTTCAAGTGAATGGTAAGATTGAGACCCCAAATTTCAAGGAGAACCCAAATTTCAAGTGAATGGTAAGATTGAGCATCATGTAGAGATCCAAGATTTGAAGGGAGAGTCCATTGGTTTATACATTTGTCAATAAAGCGTCTAAAATTCCAAGCTGCGAGGATATAATTGATCATATGTTAATAAAAAGTGTCAAGGTGATCTCATAGGTGTTGATGAGAGTATCCAAGTATATGAATGCCCGAGTTCGAATGCCAAATGTCGATACAAGTCTTCTCATTTGTTCGATAGAGCACTTATGGAAAGTGCGTATGGTTTGCCAAATTCTTTGTTTTCGCATGCTTGCATTAGAAATCTGGTAAGATCCTTAATAGAGTAGTCACTTTTTTCATTAAGGGTGTTCGTAAAATTACATAGTTAGCCCATTATTTCCTAAGTCGAGACTGTAAAGCTGAGAATGCAAGGAATAAATTGAGGAATACAAAAAGCTCATCCTACAAACACCAAGAGTCATATGTTAGATAAACCAGAGAGTTTGAGCCATGAAAAGTGTTTTTCAAAACCTGCGAGGAACACAAATGCTAAGTATTTCACACTCAAGTGTTGAGGAGCCTAAGGGAGGATTCATGGTTAAAGAAAAAGTTGTGGATTTCAAAATTTCTAGGCTATCACTTCTAGATGGATCCCATATCTCCACTATTCCTTAAGGTACTCTTCGGTACCTTGATCCAGAGTATCATCAGAAATTCCATCTCTCCGATAAGAGTGATGTGTACAACTTCGGTGTGGTTCTAGTTGAATCAATTACAGCTATGAAGCTATTTGATTTTTCTTGTGACAAAAAAGAGATTAATATTGCTTCTCTTGCCATGTCAAAGATTGGAAGCAACTGCCTTGATGAAATTATTGATCCAGGTTCACAAGCAACCTTTAATCTAGGGATTGGTGCAAAGACTTGTTGAGGTTGCATTTAGATGTTTATCATTTGACAAAGATGCTAGACCTACTATGATAGAAGTTGAAGAGGAGCTTCTACTAATATAGCATGCATATGAGGACCCCCTCACTGCAGGAAATTCTTCCACTGCCAAGTTGCCTCTGATTTATCTCCATGCAGTTGGGCAAAATTAATAGCAATTATCATAATTTGAAAATTTAATCAACAATCTCCTCAAAAGGACAAGATTAGATAGACAACCCAAGGCTTACCAGCTTGGCTCTAGACTGAATAGAAATTTCCTCATATAAGGAACATGTGTCCCTTAATGGCCATCACTACAAATTGTGCGTGTGAAGGAGAATAAAACGCATGCACTACTATAGACAGTTCACTGGAAATTAGGAATTATTTGTGCTTTTAACATAAGTTGGTTCAATTATTGTTGTGATTAGTTGAAGTTAGTTCATTTTCAGTTAGGTATCCTATGACTAGGATTCAACCTCCTT
>ML783272.1:45029-63583 GCA_009831015.1 Picea engelmannii | reverse complement strand
GGGGGGGGGGGGGACTCTTTTGAAGAGGGCTCCTATTTAAAACAAAGTTAATTTGAAAACCCGGAATGGAGTAATACAAGAGAGACATGTTCACTTGATATTGTGAGATTCATCACAGTCGATTCTTTTAGTATGTTCTTTGTTTTTTCATTGACGTATTGTCTATCTCTTCCTTTATTGACTGAGTTAAAATTTGTTTGGAATTCATTTTACATGCTCCTTACACACAGTTGATATGTGTTGTGTTTCGATGGTGACTAGTAAGAATTCACTCAAGATAAGTGCTCTGGATCTAGTTATTAGGCTTCAGTCTTTTTCCTCTAAAATTATAGTGGAAATTCATCTTTGTTAGATGCTTTCACCGTAATGGTATTTTTATTTTTCTACTATTATATCATAACTATTGATTGCTGAAAGATAGGTCTATTTTGCCTCATTTTCCACAAGTAATACGACCACTGCTATTATCTCTTTTTTTTGGTTTTCACTTGACTCCATCGCCCAATAGGTCTTTTCAAATTTGTCCAACCCCAAACCCTAAAAATCCAAAACTTTTTGTTACCCACAGATCTGCCCACTTTTCGAGCTTATTGATGGTCATATTGTGACATTTTTCGAGAGATCCCTCTCAGGTTGGAAGGGGGCAGCTTCCAATCCAAAGCGGTTCGAGGTTACCTCGGGATTGATTTGCATGAAACCCAAATCTAGTTCTAAGTGATAACATTTTGGCATCATTGTCGGGGAATCAAAGTTGATATCTATCTCTGGGAGAATGACATTTTCCTAGTCCTAAGGCCTGGTTGAGTAGCCGGTCATAGGAAAATGTTGGTTGCACATGCTCTGACGACTCCTTTTAAAGTTTCCAAAGGTGATTTCACTGGAAAGAGAACTTAGAATTCCATCTTTCATGTTGACCTGGCTTCATGATGGCAAGTTCAACTTCCAATCCCTGCGCTTCATCAGACAAAACATCAAGCCCTGTTAGAGGCTACCATGGTGGGGAGTTTCTTAATGTTTGTAGATGGTGGAGATATTCTCAGTCAGTGTGCTGGTTTTCTCTATTCCCATTCTGGCTATCTGATTGGAGAAGAAATCTTGTTGGAGTCTGGCACCCAGCTTCTTGATGGGCTTCACTGGAAAAGTGCGGTGACTTGATCTGGCTACCTATTCTCAAAAATTAGGATTTGTATTTTTCAGTTGGTTCTGATGTCCGAATGAAGCTCCCGCACAGGCTACAGGTTACGACTTTCGCGTTAGCTCACCCAATGGATGAAGGCACGTGGTCTACTGTTCTTGGTGCTTTACAGGAAATCACCATCCCTAGATGGAGCCTATGTTGTAACAGACATTGCAAATTTCTAAACTCTTTGTCTTTCTCCAAATTTTATGTTAGTCACAAAAAAAATAGATGGAAGCATTGGCATTTGAGCGATTGCATACACCAAGCGTTAACTCATAGGGAGAAATGAAGGAGACTCGAAATGGGTGTGCTACGCGCCCAAATTTCAAGTGAATGGTAAGATTGATCATCATGTAGAGATCCGAGATTTGAAGGGAGAGTCCATTGGTTTATACATTTGTCAATAAAGCGTCTAAAATTCCAAGCTGCAAGGATATAATTGATCATATGTTAATAAAAAGTGTCAAGGTGATCTCATAGGTGTTGATGAGAGTATCAAAGTGTATGAATTCCCGAGTTCGAATGCCAAATGTCGATACAAGTCTTCTCATTTGTTCGACAGAGCACTTATGGAAAATGTGTATGGTTTGCCAAATTATTTGTTTTGACATGCCTGCATTAGAAATATGGTAAGATACTTAATAGAGTAGTCACTTTTTTCATTAAGGGTGTTCGAAAAATTATACAGTTAGCCTGTTATTTCCTAAGTTAGGACTGTAAAGTTGAGAATGCAATGAATAAATTGAGGAATACAACAAGATTGTCCTACAAGCACCAAGTGTCATATGCTAGATAAACCAGAGAGTTCGAGCCATGAAAAGTGTTTTTCAAAACCTGCAGGGAACACAAATGCTAAGTATTTCACACTCACGTGTTGAGGAGCCTAAGGGAGGATTCATGGTTAAAAGAAAAAGTTGTGGATTTCATACTTTCTAGGCTAGGAATTCTAGATGGATCCCATATCTCCACTATTCCTCAAGGTACTCTTGGTTACCTTGATCCAGAGTATCATTAGAACTTCCATCTCTCCGATAAGAGTGATGTGTATAGCTTCGGTGTGGTTCTAGTTGAATCGATTACAGCTATGAAGCTAGTTGATTTTTCTCGTGACAAAAAAGAGATTAATCTTTCTTCTCTTTCCATGTCAAAGATTGTAAGCAACTGCCTTGATGAAATTATTGATCCAGGTTCACAAGAAACCTTTAATCCGAGGACTGGTGCAAAGAGTTATTGATGTTGCATTTAGATGTTTATCATTTGACAAAGATGCTAGACCTACTATGATAAAAGTTGCATAGGAGCATAGGAAATTCTTCCACTGCCAAGTTGCCTCTGATTTATCTCCATGCAGTTGGGAAAAATTAATAGCAATTATTAGAATTCGAAAATTTAATCAACAATCTCCTCAAAAGGACAAGATTAGACAGACAAACCAAGGATTACCATCTTGGCTCCAAACTGAATAGAAATTTCCTCATATAAGGAACATGTGTCCCTTAATGGACATCACTATAAATCATGCACGTGAAGGCGAATCAAACACATGCACTACTATAGACAGTTCGTTGGAAATTAGGAATTATTTTTTCTTTTAACATAAGTTGGTTCAATTATTGTTGTGATTAGTTGAAGTTAGTTCATTTTTAGTTAGGTATCCTATGATGAGGATTCAACCTCCTTGAGAGAGAGAATTTATATAAAGGTTCATCCATTGCAATAAAGGGGGGGGGGGACTCTTTTGAAGAGGGCTCCTATTGAAAACAAAGTTATTTTGAAAACCCGGAATGGAGTAATACATGAGAGACATGTTCACTTGATATTGTGAGATTCATCATAGTCGATTCTTTTAGTATGTTCTTTGTTTTTTCATTGTCGTATTGTCTATGTCTTCATTTATCGACTGCGTTAAAATTGGTTTGGAATTCATTTTACATGCTCCTTACACACAGTTGATATGCGTTGTGTTTCGATGGTGACTAGTCAAAATTCACTCAAGATAAGTGCTTTGCATCTAGTTATTAGCCTTCATTCTTTTTCCTCTAAAATTATAGTGTAAATTCATCCTTGTTAGATGCTTTCACTGTAATGGTCTTTCTCTTTTTCTGCTATTATATCATAATTATCGATTGTTGAAAGATAGGCCCATTTTGCCTCATTTTCCGTAAGTAATACGATCACTGCTATTATCTCTTTTCTTTGGTTTTCACTTGGCACCATCGCCCAATAGGTATTTTCAAATATGTCCAACCCCAAACCCTAAAAACCCAAAACTTTTTGTTACCCACAGATCTTCCCAGTTTTCGAGCTTATTGATGGTCATATTGTGACATTTTTCGAGAGATCCCTCTCGGGTTAGAAGGGGAAACTTCCAATCCAAAGTGGTTCGAGGTTACCTCGGGACTGATTTGCATGTAACCCAAATCCAGTATCAAGTGATAAAATTTTTGCGCCGTTTTCGGGGAATCGAAGTTGATATCTATCCCTGGAAGAATGACATTTTCCTAGTCCTAAGGCCTGGTTGAGCAACCAGTCATAGGAAAATGTTGGTTGCACATGCTCTGGCGACTCCTTTTAAAGTTTCCAAAGGTGATTTCACTGGTAGAAGAACTCAGAATTCCAGCTTTCATAGTGAACTGGCTTCATGATGGCAAGTTGAACTTCCAGTCCCTACGCTTCATCAGAAAAAACATCAAGCCCTGTTAGAGGCTACCATGGCGGGGAGTTTCTTAATTTTCACAGATGGTGGAGATATTCTCAGTCAGTGTGTTGGTTTGCTCTGTTCCCATTCTGACTATTTGATTGGAGAATAAATCTTGTTGTAGTCCGGCACCCAGATCCTTGATGGGCTTCATTGGAAAAGTGTGGTCACTTGATCTGGTTACTTGTTCTCAACAATTAGGACTTGTAGTTTTTAGTTGGTTCCGGTCTCTGGATGAAGCTTCCGCATAGGCTACAGGTTACGGATTTTGCATTAGGTCACCCAATCGATGAAGGAACGTGGTCTACTCTTCTTGGCTCTTTATAGGAAAGCACCATCCCTAGATGGAGCCTATGTTCTAACAGATATTGCGAATTTCTAAAATCAATGCCTTTCTCCAAATTTTATGTTAGTCACAAAAAAAATAGACGAAAGCGTTGGCATTTGAGCGATTGCATACACCAAGCGTTAAGTCATAGGGATAAATGAAGGATACTCGAAAGGGGTATGCTACACGCCTAAATTTCAAGTGAATGGTAAGATTGAGCATCATGTAGAGATCCGAGATTTGAAGGGAGAGTCCATTGGTTTATACATTTGTCAATAAAGCGTCTAAAATTCCAAGCTGCAAGAATATAATTGATCATATGTTAATAAAAAGTGTCAAGGTGATCTCATAGGTGTTGATGAGAGTATCCAAGTGTATGAATGCCCGAGTTCGAATGCCAAATGTCGATACAAGTCTTCTCATTTGTTCGACAGAGAACTTATGGAAAGTGTGCATGGCTTGCCAAATTCTTTGTTTTTGCATGCCTGCATTAGAAATTTGGTAAGATCCTCAATAGAGTAGTCACTTTTTTTATTAAGGGTGTTCGCAAAATTACACAATTAGCCTGTTATTTCCTAAGTCGGGACTGTAAAGTTGAGAATGCAACGAATAAATTGAGGAATACAACAAGGTCGTCCTACAATCACCAAGAGTCATGTGCTAGATAAACCAGAGAGTTTGAGCCATGAAAAGTGTTTTTCAAAACCTGTGGGGAATAGAAATGCTAGGTATTTCACACTCAAGTGTTGAGGATCCTAAGGGAGGGTTCATGGTTAAAAGCAAAAGTTGTAGATTTTGGACTTTCTAGGCTAGGACTTCTAGATGGATCCCATATCTCGACTATTCCTTAAGGTACTCCTGGGTACCTTGATCCAGAGTATCATCAGAACTTCCATCTCTCCGATAAGAGTGATGTGTACAACTTCGGTGTGGTTCTAGTTGAATCGATTATAGCTATGAAGCTAGTTGATTTTTCTCGTGAAAAAACAGATATTAATCTTGCTTCTCTTTCCATGTGAAATATTGGAAGCAACTGCCTTGATGAAATTATTGATCCAGGTTCACAAGCAACCTTTAATCCGAGGACTGGTGCAAAGAGTTGTTGAGGTTTCATTTAGATGTTTATCATTTGACAAATATTCTAGACCTACTATGACAAAAGTTGCAGAAGATATTCTACTAAGATAGCATGCATATGAGGACCCCCTCATCGCAGGAAATTCTTCCACTGCCAAGTTGCCTCTGATTTATCTTCATGCAGTTGGGCAAAATTAATAGCAATTATCAGAATTCAAAATTTAATCGACAATCTCCTCAAAAGGACAAGATTAGATAGACAACCCAAGGCTTACCAGCTTGGCTCCAAACTGAATAGAAATTTCCTCATATAAGGAACATGTGTCCCTTAATGGCCATCACTACAAATCATGTGCGTGAAGGAGAATCAAATGCATGCACTGCTATAGACAGTTCACTGGAAATTAGGAATTATTTGTGCTTTTAACATAAGTTGGTTCAATTATTGTTGTGATTAGTTGAAGTTAGTTCATTTTTAGTTTGGTATCCTATGACGAGGATTCAACCTCCTTGAGAGAGGGAATTTATATAAAGGTTCATCCATTGTAATAAAGTTGGGGGGGGGGACTCTTTCGAAGAGGGCCCCTATTGAAAACGGAGTTATTTTGAAAACTCAAAATGTAGTAATACAGGAGAGACATGTTCACTTGATATTGTGAGATTCATCACAGTCGATTCTTTCAGTATGTTCTTTGTTTTTTCATTGACATATTGTCTATCTCTTCCTTTATCAACTGAGTTAAAATTTGTTTGGAATTCATTTTACATGCTCCTTGCACACAGTTGATATGTGTTGTGTTTCAATGGTGACTAGTCAAAATTCACTCAAGATAAGTGCTCTGCATATAGTTATTAGCCTTCATTCTTTTTCCTCTAAAATTATAGTGGAAATTCATCCTTGTTAGATGCTTTCACTGTAATAGTATTTTTCTTTTTTCTTCTATTATATCATAATTATCGATTGCTGAAAGATAGGTCTATTTTGCCTCATTTTCCACATGTAATACGATTAATGCTATTATCTCTTTTCTTTGGTTTTCACTTGACTCCATCGCCCAATAGGTATTTTCAAATCTGTCCAACCCCAAACCCTAAAAACCCAAAACTTTTTGTTACCCATAGATTTTCCCACTTTTTGAGCTTATTGATGGTCATATTGTGACATTTTTCGAGAGATCCCTCTCGGGTTGGAAGGGGCATCTTCCAATGCAAAGTGGTTCGAGGTTACCTCGTGATTGATTTGCATGCAACCCAAATCTGGTTTCGAGTGATAACAACATATGTAACATGGTGCAGAGAGGAGCCTTAAAGCTCCAGTACATTAGCACGGATGAGCAGGTTGCTGATGTGTTGACCAAGCCACTATCTCGTATAAATTTTGAGTACTTTCGAGATAAGATTGGTATAGTACGAAAGGACCCTCCTCAAAAGGGGGAGTAGATGCTGTGATGAGACATATCTTTCTTCCGACCTGATGGTTGTGACGTAAAGCAAGATGATGTGATATGATTAGTACTATGCTTCCAGCTGGATAGTTGTGACGTAAAGCTAGTCTAGTATCCTTCTTCCGACCTGATGTTTGTGATGTAAAGCAGGATGAGTACCTTGCTTCTGACCTGATGGTTGTGACGTAAAGCAAGATGATGTTTTACTAGTACTATTCTTCTGGCTATATAGTTGTGACGTAAAGCAAGTCTAGTTCCTTACTTCTGACCTGATGGTTGTGACGTAAAGCAGGATGTGTAACTTGCTTCTAACCTGATGGTTGTGATGTAAATCAAGATGATATGATGAGACTAGAACTGAGCTTACGGCTAGATAGCTATGATGTAAAGCCAATCTAGTATCCTTCTTCCGACCAGATGGTTGTGACGTAAAGCAGGACGAGTATCCTACTTCCAGCTTGAGTGTTGTGACGTAAAGCAAGATGATGAGATGAGACTAGTACTATGCTTCCAGCTTGATAGCTATGACGTAAAGCCAATATAGTACCTTGTTTCTAGCTTGAGTGTTGTGATGTAAAGCAAGACATTGAGATGAGACAAGTACTGAGCTTCCATCTTGACAGTTGTGATGTAAAGCCAGTCTTGTATTATGATGAACCAACCTTGTGTTGTGATGATGATGATGTATTAGTTTTTATACTAATACATATTGATGCAGATGATGATGGAATTCCTTTGAGAATGACGATGTTGCCGATGAATAAAACTTCCGATGATTTATAGATACGCCAGTCAGTGTTCCAAGATGATATTGATGATGTTGTCTTCTCACCCACTTGATGATGTTGTCTTCTCACCCACTTGATGATGTTCATGATGTTGTCCTCTCTCTCTCGCATGATGTTGTTGAAGAATACCCTTCTTTTTAAGGGGGAGTGTTGAAATAATGTAACTGCAAAGAGTATTCTTATTATTATCTGATATATTATTCATTAGATCAATCCCCATTGTGGATTGATCTTACCGACTATTGTAATAGGACCAAATCCCCTTTTGTGGATTGGTCAAATGTTAATTATAATAGGTAGAATAAGAAGTCGGCCCCAACAGATATTAAAGAGGCCCCATAATGTAATTAAGGTGGTTATAACCACCCGGTGGGAGAAGTCGACCCTGCCAGTGAAGAGACACTTCACATGTGCCAGTCTAATATAAATAAGGAGGCTAGCACCTCACTTATACACACAACTCACTTGCTCATTGAGAGACAAGTTCCAGATCTGCTGCTGGAGAAGAAGGAGAGAGAGAGTGGTGCATATCTGGGAGAGGAATTTATGTATTAGTTTAAGATATCTCTTGGCATTGTATTGGCTATCTATATTAAGGAAGTTTTGTTGGGTTTTCTTCCCATAGAGGGTTTCCCAGGATAAATTTTGTGTCTCTTTTGATTGTGTATTTCTCAGTAATCTTGGATTATGCTATTGTTATCTAATGAAATGCAAACAACTATAATAATGGCTTAAACATTAACAACTACTAGAGAGCCTTGCTCTGGGGCGATGGCTATATTTTCTTGGGCGTTGGCCAATTGATTGTTTCTTCGGAGGACATGGAAGAGGGAAATAGTGGAGAAGTGTTTGAGAGTTTCAGAAATTCGTTGGAGTATGGACTTTAAGTGAAAATTTGGGGGGTGAGATCCTTTGCGTGCATTTTTTACAATTATCCTAGAGTCACCGATCGCCAAGAGGGAATGGATGTTTAGGCTTTTGGGGAGAAGAAGACCTTCGTACAAGGCATAAGCTTCGGCTTGGTTATTAGTTGCGATGCCAATATTCCAATGGTAGGAGAGTTCTTGAATTCCTCATGGGCGTGTGATGACCCCTCCCGCTCCTGCCAACCCGGGGTTTCCTTTTGAGGCTCTGTCAAAGTAGAGAATGTGATTATGTTGCTCATTGCGCCAGTGTAAGAACTCTGAGTCTTTATGAAGCTTCCAGGAGGATCTAGAAGGAAGGGGGGCATGAATAGTGGTGGGGATGGAGGGAAAAAAAGAGGTCATCCATTCAGATTCTATGTTGGCGGTGGCGGTGAAGGAGAAGGTTTTGGACTTGGAAAGAAAGAATTCATCCAAGATGCCTACGGATTTTTTAGCTACAAGGTTAGGGGGAGAGCGAAGGATGGAGAATATCATTCTATTCCTCACGAGCCAAATTTTCTAACAAATATACTTGGGTAAGGCTTTGAATAAGTTTTTGAAGAGAGGGTTATTCTTGGAGGAGCCCCGATAAAGGGAAAGCCAATTTGAGAGGAGTTCCTTGGGTTGAGATGACCATCTAATTTTTGCATGGAAGTTTTGTAGAGCTGCTTTCCACACAGAGGTAGCAAAGGGGAAAAGAAGGAAGATATGCTGAGAGGTTTCAATCTCCTTCCGACAAAGTTCACATCTGAAGGGCCTGTGAATGTTCCTTTTGAGCAAATTTTCCCTTGTTAGTAATTTTCCATGAGCCACTAACCAACAAAAGGAGTTGATCTTGGGAGGACTATCATTATTCCTGATGGAATTCCATATTTTATCTTTAGGGGGGAGATTCACTTGGGAAAAGAGTTGTGAATATCCTTGCTTGACAGTGTAAACACCATTTCCCCATCCTCTCTTACCTTTTAGCGTATTGTGTATGGGGGCGCAGCCTCTGAGAAGATTTTGCAGTTGATGGGCTACATCCTGAAGATTGCTTGGAAGATTTTGTAGGTTCCACCCTATCCATTCTCCCGAGTCATCACTACAGGAAGAGATATCTAAGATATACTTTTTACCTTGTGATTCAACCCAGTTGATGAGCGGTCGGAGATGCATGTGCTTCCAAAGGGGTTACTTTCCCATGATGTTATATGTCCTAATTAGGATCTTTCAACCATTTCCAGGAATTTAGGTGAGCTAACTTTGAATCAAACGAATGGAGGACAAAAGAATATTCCCTATTGGTGATCCACTACTCAAGGAGTGTTGTTGATCTAAACACCTGAGTCTGTCCCCTGCTAAGTATTTCTTCAAAGAATTGTTTTCCACCGGTCTTTTCTTCCTAACACAAGATTCCATAAAAAAAATTATCCCATTACCAAGTTGGAAAGGGAGGGATCTTTGATGCCCATATCGCCATTTTTCTAAGGATGTTTTACAATATCCCAATTTACAAGGTGGAATGTTTTGTGTTTGTTTTTCCTCCTTCCCAGAGAAAGCGTCGTAGGAGATTGGAGATTGAGGATTTGATGCTATGAGGTGCAAGGAGAGAGGAGAATTGAAAGATGGGGAGAGTAGAGAGGACTGATTTTATTAACACAGTTTGACTCACCAGATTGAGCCAAAAGGCTCCCCAATCATACAGATTTATTTTGAATTTTTCTAGGATTTGGTTCCAAGCTGAATTTGGAAGAGATTTGAGACAAATTGGGATGCCAAGATATCTAAAAGTTTCTATTTTTTAATGAGAGGGAAGCGGAACATGTTTTCTATTAGGTGGGTTGTTCTTGCAGGAGTGTTCCATGCATAGACATTGGACTTGACACTATTTATGAGGGATCCCAAGGCTTGGGTGAAATTTTCCAGAGAAATTTTGAATCAGTTAGCCATGACAATGGAGGTACCTCCAATGAGGAGTGTGTCATCAGAAAATTGGGAGTGGTTTATTCTGTTTGTCCCTCAAGCTATTTTGATGCCGGGAATGGCTTTTGGAGGTTCGATCCGTTTCCAGTTGCCTACCAAGTGTTTCTGCCATAATTATGTAGAGAAGGGGGGAAAGAGGATAGCCTTGTCTCAACCCTCTAGAACTTTGGAAGAAATTTGTTGGACGCCCGTTGATTAGAGGAGCTATCCAAGGTGTGGAGATACAGGCTGAGACCCAAGCGATGAATTCTGAACTAAAGCCAAATTTCCTCAAAACTACAAACAAAAAAGTGTGTCGCACCCTGTCAAAAGTGTTTTCCATATAAATTTTGATAATCATTCCTTGGTGTCCTATCTCCCTACTGGAGTGAATGGATTCTTGAACCAGAATGATGTTGTCAATCATTTTCCTCTTTTCAACAAATCCGCTTTGGCTTGGAGAGATGAGGTTGTGTAGAAGAGGCTTGATTCTATTGGTTATGACTTTAGTGATAAGTTTGTAGGAGAGATTGCATAAGGATATGGGTTTGAATCTAGAGAAGGAGGAAGGATTGGAGTCCTTTAGAACAAGGGCCAAAAAGGTGGAGTTTGTACTGCCTCCCAACTTTGTATATTTCTGGACATACTGAACCATCCTCAAGAGATATTTTCTTATTATGTGCCAACATTTCTGATAAAAATGAGCATTGAAGCCATCTGGACCTGGAGCTTTGTCTAGATGGAGTTGGAATAAGGCCTCATAGAGTTCTTTTTCTATAACTCCTTGATTTATCTTGGCATTGTCCTCCTGGTTGAAAATGATTGGGATATTTAGCAGCAAATCTTCTTGTATGTTGGGATTTGCATTGCCTTCCTTAGTTAGAAGATGTTCGAAATTATTTTTGTCTCCCTCTTGGATTTGCTGGAACTCAATTGTTTTTGTTCCATCTTCTTTTTTGATCTCCTTCACCTTGTTTCTCTAGAGCCTAGCTTTAGTTTGTCTATGAAATAATTTCATGTTTTTGTCCCCTGAGTTGAGCCAAAGACTCTAAGATTTGAGTCTGCAAGTTTCCTCCTCCAAGTGAGGAATTTTTTGATAATATATGAAGTCTTGTTGATCTTTGAGGATAAGAGAATGAGTGGGAAGCCCCTCTTCCATTGCCAATCTATTTTCTTCCATTTCCTTGATTTTCTTGTTTTTTGCTTCCTGCTCTTTTTCTTTGGTGCTTTTCATCCAGTGCTTGAGGGTTGATTTGACTCTCTTTAGTTTCTATTCTCGAATGTAGTTTGGAGAGCCTTGAATCCAACAAATATAGACATCTGTGACAATATCAAAAAAAATTGGATCTAAGATCCAAAGAGGGTTGAATATGAAATGGATGGGGCCAAAATTATCAGGAGGGGAAAGAGTAAGGGTGAAAGCTCAGTGATCAGAGCCATTCCAGGGGAGTATGAAAGAAGAGGGGGAAAATGACTCATCAAGGAAGGCAATGTTTAAGAGAAAATAGTCTTGGCAAGCAGTGATGTGCCCAGGTCCAAGTCTTATGTTCGGTCAAGTGAATCGGTCGTTAGAAGGCTTTATGTAAATTAAATGGAAAGAGAATATGAGATCCTCGAGATGCTCATGAGTGGGGTCTCATACTCAGGTACCCCCTTTTTTTCCCTTATAGTGGAGAGTTGTGTTGAGGTCTCCAGCTATTATGAGATCCTTAGAATCAAGACTCCCTTGAATGTTTTGAAGGGAAGACCAGCATTCAATTTTTTCTTGATAAATAGCGGGCATATACACATTAATAACATTTAGAGTCTTACATGTGGGAATATGAAGCAATGAGGTTCTGATCTAGTGCGTTGTAGAGTGTCAGTTTTGTAGAGAGAGAAAAATGGGATTCCACAGGGTGAAGATTCCCCCTGAGGCTCCTCTTGCGTTGACTGCCACACTTTTGCATGATATCCAGATGTAGTTTATTTCCTAAAGGATATCAGTATCCTTCCTTTTATTCTCTTGGAGAAGAAGTACATGCAGACTTTTTGCTTTGATTAGGTCATGTATTAGCGAGAGCTTGTGTTGGCTCCCTAGACCTCTGTAGTTCTAGGAGATTACTTTTATCATTATGAAGGCTTGGAGTTTCCCTCTTTCTGGGGGCTGGGTCCAATCTGATTCTTGCTCTGCCTTGTTTCTTTCCTGGCATATTGATCCAAAGTTGTTTTATTTCCGAGTTCTATTTCATTCCTCACATATGCTTCCCTCTTGTGCAGATTTGACTTTCTTCCTACTTTTTTGATGGGGGAATCATGGGAGCCTTCTTCCGATATTTGCTCTATTTATTTGTCCTCAGGAAAAGTAGACTGGTGAGGATGTGAGGGCAGTGCTAAGGGAGGGAGAGGAGGCTTAGGGGGATGGGTTAGAGGGGATGTATGTAGAGGATCAATATGCGTTTGCAAGGGGGGTGACTCCACTTTGGGTGAATCTTGAGTAGAAATCTGAATGGAATATTTTGGATCTTGGGATGGATTAGGAGGGGGTGGTGTGGGTATGGCTTTAGGATTCAGACTGTGATGTTGTTGTTTTTTTCTTTTTGGATGCTGCCACTATTCATAATCTTTATGCGGGCTTTCAGGTGGGGACTTGGGACAATTCTTTGCAAAATTCCCATATTCATGGCAGGTTTTGCATTTGAAAGGCAGTTGCTCATAGTCAACTTGTTGTAGATAGGTCCATTTATCCAGGGTGAGATTAATAGCTTTAGGCAGGCCTTCTTCTAGATCTACTTCTACACATATTCATGCATAGGCTTTAAGACCATCTTTAGGCTCTGCTTGATCTATAAATTTACCAAGGGTATTACCTATAGAACAAATGGTTTCATTATTCTAGAAATGCAGAGGAAAGAAGGGGAGGTGATCCCAGACTGGAAATGGATTAGGAATATCATTCTCGAGGATGAAATACAAGATCCATCTATTAAGATACATACCTTTGGATCCCATGAAGTAAGGTCCTCTTCTGAAGATGAGATCTTGGTATGATTTATCTTTGAAGAGAAAGGCAAAGAAGCCTCTTCTACATAGAAAGTGAAAAAGATTACCTTTCAAGTGGGGTTTCCACTTCTTGTCTATCCATATTTCCATATCCCGGGGAGAGGGCCAGATTCTTGTGAACTTTCCGATGACTGCATGTTCTGCAAATTTTAGGGCGAGGGTTCTAGATGTACCTTGGATCTGTACCAAGGGGATTCGATCAATTTTTTTCACAAACTTTGGAGGGGTTTGCTTGTTCGTTTTGGGAAGAGAGGCGATGAGAGAAGAAAAAGATGCAACATCCAGGGAGGAGGGGGAGGGAGGCGGCTAGAATTCGGGGGGCTACGATGCCCCTCCTGGAATGGAGGGAATGCATGGGGAGAAAGGGGGGTTGGACGCGCATCAGAGAGTCGCCAAAATTATTGTAAGTCAAACACAATTGTTAATGAATAAAAAATATGGCATTCTAGTTAAATACACCCATCCTCTACTATAATTAACAACTCCATTAATAAAACATAATTGAGAACTCTACTCAACAATGGCGATAAGTAATGGTCAATGCACACGACCTGAGGGAATGTCTATAGGTGCAAGTTGTAGTGAAAACCAATGATATTGTTGAATTCTTATGAGGTCTAACTTTCTAATCATACTCCCACCTATCCATCTATTATTTCCATATATCCTCTACTATAATGAACAAATCCATTAATAAAACAAAATTTAGCACTCTACTCAACAATGGCGATAAGTAATGGTCAATGCACACGAGAATGTATATAATTGCAAGTTGTAGTGAAAACCAATGATATTGTTGAATGATTATGAGGTCCAACTTTCTAATCATACTCCCACCTATCCATATATTATTTCCATCCATGTGATATGGAATTTACACCTTTATTTGACTATGTCTTTGTGCATAATTCCCATAGGACACAACACCCAATTACAAATCCAATGAGAATATATATGTATATGCATGAGCTCATTATATCTTGTAAGTAATTAAAACAACATTTAGGAAATGATAAATCATGATGTGGGTTGAGGAAGAATAGGCTTTACAATGATGTTTACACCACACTTGGTTAGAGGAAAGTGGTTGTATAGAGTAATACATAAAATCCAAAAATAATTACCATTGACCTAATCAAACCAACAAATTGAACAAGTACAACCTTATGGCATATTTATTTTTTCTAGTGAATACACAATAATTACTCCAACTAAGAATAAATTGGCAAGTCGTTTTTTTCTAGCAAATTCCCAAATCCAAGTCTCTCATAATGGGTGATTTGCAATTGAATTATTATGCTTGCTATACGAAACTAAACCAATGATTCAGTTAAAAAGGAATTGAGATGTGAAATGGTGTTGTGGGTATGCTATACACAACCAATAAACGATAAATAATATAGAAATCCAAATGTTATATGTGGAATTGATCAATGGGTTTAATTGAGTAGATAATCAATGTATATTTGGAGTGATTCTTTCGGTTTATACAAAATCCAAGAATACATTATATAAACAAACATTACATTAGGTATACACAATCATTAAACACCATGAAACAATACATATTTTTACTTTGGAAATCCAAACAATAAATCCAACATTCCAATGGAATTTTTAGTCTTTAGTCTCGACAAATCTAGGGTTAGAATGAAGTGTGATGGTTGTCTAGGCCATTTACAAATTTACATAGCATTGCTTTTCTTTTATATTCTCTCATAGTCCATTAAGAAGGATAATTTTTGAATCCATTTGCTAGAATATATAGGTAGCACTGGATTGGTTAGGTCATTGGAAGGCCAAGCATCCTTGTCCCTTCATTTCTCATTCTCCAATGCTCTTCTCTCATATTTTTCCTTTGCTAGTAGAATTCCACATCAAAGTTCCTTTCATTTGTTTCTTATTTTCCTTTTGTCAATTTCTCTTAATAATTAAGTATTACCATTATTTATTTGTTTTAGATCCCTTTTGGATATGTTTCCCTATTATGTGTTAAGCTCTATACAAAACCCCATGTTATGTATAAAACCCATTATTAAGCCTTGGATATTGAATTATTACATTTCTAGTGTTATACTTGTATGCAGGCTATAACTTTTCATTACAGTCTTTCATTATAATTGTTCTTTTTGTCTCCTATATTTATATCAAGGAGACCTAGTCTTAGAATCATTTTATCTCATCTTGTATTGTATTTTGAATTGTATATATTGTAAAAGGAGGTTTCCCCTTGAAGTAGACTGTATTCAATGATTTTTTATTATTTTTAAGTTGTTGGAACATAAACATTGATATTAGAGCTCACAATCATATGAGTTATGAATACCCCTAGGTTCAAAACCCTAAACTGCATTAGATCAAATGTTTATTATTCTCAAATGATGGTTAAAAACACCCAATTCATTAGATTTCACAACAAAGACATAATTTTTGCATAAACTAACATGTTTTTACTAAATGACCATCATATGAAAATTAATAAAAATGACATATTCCATTGTGAAAGAAATGATTTTCAAGTTGAAATAATAACAGAAATGGGGGGAGATAGAAAGTTTAGTGATGAATAAATGAGGTAGAAAGTGCCTCCTCATTTACACACTAAAACCGATGCATAGAGAAGAGTACAATTGTATGGAGGGCAGGTAATGGTTGTCTACAAATTCATGGAAAATGACGTAAAGGAAAGAATGTAGGGATGTGGGGCGTAGGTTGTGGAAATTACTCCCGACCTTGTGTAGCAATGTGGAAAATGGATGCAAGATGTGGCATGGAGAATGTGGCAACATAGAAGGGAAAGAGAAAATAACCATCCTGACATCTACATTACCTAGTAATGTAGAGTAAGAAAATGATCAATCTTAACATGTCAAATTATAAGGTTTAACATGTCAAATTACGATTTTACATGTTACAATTTAGCTTATACATTTCAATAGATTTTAAAGAACTTCCCTTTGCATTTTTTAATTAATTTGGACTTCAAATTCTTTGAATTTCAAAGTTACAAAGACATTTTTAATAACCTAAAATATAAATTATTTTTAATGATGGATGGGGACATGGTTTAGTGAGGAAAACATGATCAAGACTCTTGTTTTGATAAACACCCATTTTGTGTTATTGAGAATCATGATTGCTTCATTTAGAGATTTCATCCATAAGTTCCTAGAAGTGTTTCTGGATGGCTAGATGGTGTACACGCTCTTGAAGGAT
Source organism: Picea engelmannii (assembly GCA_009831015.1). Lineage (NCBI taxonomy): Eukaryota > Viridiplantae > Streptophyta > Pinopsida > Pinales > Pinaceae > Picea > Picea engelmannii. The sequence goes on along the minus strand of ML783272.1, from coordinate 46,960 downwards.
CGCATTTTCATGTTGCACGTCATGTTTTAATTTTTCTGAAAACCTAAATTTTCACGAAAAATAAAGAAATATATATATATATATATATATATATATATAGAGTATACATGTGGGAGAGTTACTAGGAAATGTGTTCTATCACGATGGGGTGATTCTCAATCTCTCAAAATTAGAATTATTCATAAATATACCAAACTTGATGGATGTACACAACTTTCATCTGACATTAGACCATATGGATACCATAACATGTTTATTAAGGGTGATGTCATCATTACAACACCATTTGAAAAACTATAGAAGCAAAAAAAAATTATGTTTCAGCACAGGAGAGTGAGAAGTCCTTCAAAATTTTAAAGAAGAAGAGGAGCATTTAGAACTTAGTATTCTTGAACTAGTTAGTAGAGTTCCATGTCTATTTGGATGCATTAAGATTTGCACTCAAATCCATACTAGCACAGTCAAACAATGATGTAAAAAGATCATTCCATATTTTTTTCAGAAAAAAAAAAAGAGTTTTCAAAGGATAAATGGAATTACAAAAAGATATAAATGGAATTTTTCGCAATGATCTATGCACTCCATAAATTTTGACACTACTGGTTTGGGGCCCACTTCAAATTCTTCATAAAACACTTAGTCCTGAAGTATGTCTATCTTCTTCATATTTTATTATAAACATACTTGCTAGCTTTCTAATTGTTTTATATTCATCATAGGAGAAAGAAAGTAGAAATAAAAAACCATTAAAACCTTTAATTCTAGATATTGCAATAAAAGTCATACCTTGGCTCTCTTGCTTTTCAATATTAATAGTTTATTTCCCAAACCTCATATGTTTCACACATTTCTAGTTACATTCTACTACATGCCTTTTGTTTTAATGCATTCTATATAATGTAACAATATGATAAAAAAAAACATGACCAAAGTAATGTTTTTAATATCTTAATACTAAAATCATAATCACACCCAAGGAAATAAAGTAGTGGAATTCAATTTGTAACCAAGAACCTCTCTTTTGTAACATTATAATATGGATTTTGAAATTGTTTTGCACTCTATTATTGCCAAAGTCTTTTCACTAGATAATTTGATGTTGAAATCAATGCATTGGATCAATTTTATTTATACCATTTCTTAAATCAATGAACTGAACTAAAAACATTTGAACAATTTCCTCTTTCTTTATAAAAATTCAATTTAAAAAATTTCATTTCATATAAAAGTTTTGTAAATAAAAATACCATTACCAAAAGAAAAAGGTTTTTCTTTTACTTACTTTAGGTAATTTGATTATTTTCTTAATAAAGCTTGATTCAAATTCTACATAATGGAAGAGTATCTTTCTGTAATAAGAAATGATGTCCCTTTTCTTTATTTTTTTGTCCATTTCAATTATATGAATTCACCAAAAAAAATAGAATCCTCATAAAAAAATTCAATGATATTGAGTTACAATTCTCAATGCTAGAAAATTTGAAGAGAGTAAGATTATAAACAAATTCTACATTTTTTTAATATAAGCATAAATCTTTAAAATTTTGATATATATGGTTGAACACATATATATAACTAACTGATGCAGGAGCATCATTGGAAATCATGTCGAGCAAGACTTATCAACGTCAAGGAATATGTATGGGAGCTCAATGATGGCAGTCAAAATAGATATTTTGAAGTCCGCCTTAACTCAGTGCCGGAATGAATATTTGGGTGTAACACCCTGTTTCCCCCAGCTTGTAAATATGACCGGACTGGCCAAGAACTATGGTGAACTCATAAATGTGAATATGTGATGTAAATGGACCTTGAGGAAAAGGTCAATGAATGTGAATAACATTTTGAATTTATTGCAAGACTGTTGAGAGGGGATGTGCAGAAAAAGAGACCACGATGGCGGTGGAGGGAACCTGGAAAGGTGGCGTTAA
>ML783272.1:14992-37583 GCA_009831015.1 Picea engelmannii | reverse complement strand
CACAGCATTGTGGTCTTAGCTTGGGGGTGGCTAGTAGTCAATCCGCTAGGAGTCGCTAAGCCTACGGTTGGGTGGAAACGAGCACCCCTCTCAGCAGTTGCATAACCCCTGGTGTTAATTTCTGATAAGTGTTTTTCCTCTGGCATCTTGATATATATATATATATATATATGTGTGTGTGTGTGTGTGTGTGTGCCTATTCTAATAATTATGCTCATAAGCTGTGAAACTATGAATGATTTCATTATAAGAATGACTGTATGGTTTTTTGATCAGTACTAGTAGTTGTATAGTTAGCTGGAAGGACTACGTATGTTTTATGTCCTCATGAATTCGTTATTTGCGTGCGTATTGATCAAATTCAGACTTGACGTCGGGTTCCCGGGAGGACGACATCCTTATATACCTCAGGTAGTACCCTGAGTAAATCTCCCCATAGAAGTACCTTCCTTGAAAAGCCCATCAAGAACCGGGAAGGTGGTTGTGAAGGCGTAAGGCCTTAGTAACCCTGCATAAGGAGGAACGATCCTCTTGAAAACTGAGATGACAACTTAAGGATGAAGTAACGAATCGACGGATGAGATCCCATCGGGAAATCTGTGGTCACTCGTGACCGTTAGATTGGTAGGAGAAAGTAGTGCGTTAAATGCCTTATTACTTTGTTTTCTTGTGTCTTCGTGGGTAGTGAAGAGTTTAGGACCATAGATCCCCAAGGTTCATGAGAGTATCTGGACCGTGTATCTTTTCCACACCCAGGGAGTCATAGAAGAATGCATGGGTAAGAACCATTATGAGCCGTCAGATCTCGGCTGAAAAACCCTACAACTGTTGGATCTGTCAGGAGTTACCCGAGGGTTAAGACTCCAGTGTATAAGGGAAAAAAACCCAAGAATAGATCTAGGTCATTCGATTAACGGAGGCCACATGTCGTAAGATCTCCCATTACAGGAAATTGAGGATCGCGAAATTGGGATTCCTGTTGACAAGAGATCGAGACTTTCGATTGTGGAAATCCCAGGATAGATCTAAGCCGTCTGATTGACGGAAGCCACGTGTCATAAGACCTGCCATTACGGGAAGTCTGGGATCATGGAATCAGGAGTCCTGGTGATAAGGGATCGAGACTCTCCAAGGTGGAAACCCCAGAGCAGTTGTGGGCCGTCTGATTTAAGGAGGTGACATGTCGAGAGATTACCCTCTTCGGGAAATCAGGAATCAGGGATTCGAGAGTCCTGTTGACAATAGGTCGGGCTCTCGCCTTGGTAAATGACGATGGAAAAGAGGTTGTGGTCATATGGGAAGAGGTCATATTGACCAATGCTTAACGCAAGGGGCTAATCTCTGATTGAGGTTTGTTCAACACTTCAGCGTTTCGGCATTTAGGAAATCGAAGGGACATGTTACCCCATGCTCTCAAACCCTGAATTCTAGACTTATAAACCTCAAGACGTTAGCATGTGGTCAGGCTCTGATGAATGGTCAGGATCCTCTCGGAGGATCCTGGGTCTGGGATGACCGTCCGATGTGAGGTAGAGACACTAGCTTTACGTTGGGGCGAGAATGCGCATAAAGGTAAGTAACGAACAGATATGGATGGCCAGAGTCCACCCACTCAAATCTACGACCGAGGATTCATTCAGGAACCCCCTTGCGATACTGCCTTTAATGGGGGGGGGGGTCTAGAATTGGATACGCAACTCTCGAACGGTCGAGATTAACTCATCATCATTAACGACACTCGAGTGGATTCCAGACCCCCATTTCCATTTTGTATTTAATGGGGGGGGGGTCCAGAATAGTGTGGCCTGTGAAGTGGGGGCCCTCCTGTCATGTCGACCACCGTGTCGCACTTCCCTTTTTTCCACCTGTATTCCACTTAACTGCGCGATGGGGCCTGTTCTCACTGGCGGTTCTATGACCCTATTAGGATTTGTTACTATTGGCTATTGTTGACCCGGTAGGGATTCGTCCCCATTGGTCGATCGCTAACCCTGTCGGGGTTCGGCAGTTACAAAGTTGAACGATTCAACATCACTGTAGCACCAAGGTGCGAAATACAAAAGACACTGCGTTTATTGGAACTATGATCATGACCTGCGATCACATGGGAACAGAGAGAGAAAGAGCTAGCTTGCGCTAAGCCTCCATAGGTGATTCGGGGGTTTGATTCTGTGGAAATCAACGAAAAATTTGATTTAGGTAGTGGGTATCTGACATTGGGGCACGCTTGAAATCAAGCTGGGAAAATTTGGAGGTAGGCCTGGATGATTACGAGCGAAATGGAAGACTCCACTACGGCTCTGGAATGTGACTGCTCTAGATAGTCGTTAGGACAAGTTTTAGAGTAGACAAATACCCAAGGGGAACCCTAAGATTCCTCTGTGATAAATCGAGGTTTTGTACGCCTGAATGAGGGTAGTTGGTAGTTGGCTGGAATAGAATTTAGGAGAATATTTCAGTAGTTTTTATTGTTCATTTACAGTTGTAACCATTTTCACCTAAGAATATAACAGAGGAAAATTGACCCAATGCATGGTGTGAACATTGTTTGCAATTCTCTATATTGTGTTTTCATGAATGAATGAATGAATCTCATTTTGAGTAAATGGAACTATGAATGTTATGATAAGTTTCAATTGTTTCTCTTATGTCAAAGTAGTGCAAGTGTGCACACAAAACACAAGGAGTGTGTTGAATGAATCTTTTTCTGTTTCGAAGCTCAAAAGAGATAACACAAAACTTTCCATTTCCAAGGAGTGCATGATCATCCACAAGAGTCCAAAACCTTGGATAAGATCTGGTGCAAGGAGTGCCCAGATCCAGGATTCAATTAAGCGTCAAATATTTAGGAAAGGAGAATGCCAGGAAGGCGAGAGGAATTTCTCTTCAATAAATCCTTAGAATCTAAGTTATCAAAATCCCCGAAACGCAAGGAGTGCACGGGGAAATCGAAGTCTTCACGAGATCAAGATCAGGAGGGGTAACACTTTTCATAAGTATTGAATAGATCCAAGAATCAGACTCAATGAAGGAGCAAAGGTTCGATACCTTTGAACACCCAGAAGGTCTTCTAACTCTGAATATAGCATAAGTCCAAGGGGGAAAAGATCTCAGTCATTCGATTTGAACGCTAGAGAATCAGAACCATCCATTGGGAGGGATGCAGGGCGAACGACCAATGTTTCGTTGACTTACTCTTTGGAGGAGTCAAAGGGCAGAATTCTAAGAATTTGCGAAGCCCAAATCCATGACTTAATCTGAGTCGTTGGATCCAGGAGAGATCTGGACCATTGATTATCTAGGGTGAAATATCGACATTTCGGGGATCGGAGGATCGAAGGTGATAAGTATTTCAAATTCATGAAACGTGAAGTCCTGAAGTCATCATGACCATCATATTGAAGGAGAAACCCAGACCATTGATCTAGTGCCATCGTGATTTCAACTATAGGGAGAACGGAGGTAAGGAGACTCCAAAGTCATGAAGTGCGAAATGCCAATTTGATCGCAGTTGTTGACCAAGGGAAGATATGAGCCGTAGATCTTATGTCATCATGATTTCGGTTGTCGGGAGAATAGAGGAAAGGATACGCCAAAAATGCGAAATGTGAAACATTGATTTGATCGCATCTGTCGATTAAGGAAAGATCTGGACCATATATCAAGGGTCATCATGATTTCAGCTATTGGGTGAACGAAGGTAGTAGCGTTCCTAGGGTCAGAAAACATGAAATAGAGACACACTTTTCACTTGATCATGTGGTAGCCTCCAGTGGTCACAAGGGAGAAATGGCTTAGCAGAGAGGATCTAGCGCTTGTTTGGACTTGAGGTTTGAACAAGTCTTGGGAGAGAGGTCGAGGGTCTCAGACGACCTACGGATTTGGATAAAGGACCTGTGTACTTGGGTTTGGGGTCTAGAAGAAACTCAAAGAGTCAATCAGACTCAGTATCTTGATCGATCCTAGACGAGGAGGCCACGCAGTTGTTAGGAGAGAAGGGGGGTCTAGATCAAGTGGTATCAGAGCTGATTTTCGTCTGTAGATTTCAAGCAAAGGAGAAAAAGAAATCAAAGTTGTACTCTATGTGTGTGGAATACGGTCAACACAATGCCTCCAAGGAGACGAGTAGAACCACCTTTGGCCAATCGAGTTGTAGAAAGGGATATGAGAGAACTTCATGCAAGATTAGAAGCGATGGAGGCAGCGCATAGATGAGCACCTGATGCTGGGGACATCAACGATTCAGTGAGCGAAGAATAAGTGGGCAAGAATGTTGTTGAAGAAGCTGTAGGAGAGGATGTTGCTAAGGAACGCTTACTGAGAGAAGTTTCTAGATTGGGATGCAGAGCCAATATGGAGGTCCCAATGTATGAAGGCAATTTAGATGTCGAAGAGATATTGGATTGGATAAGATCTATGGACAAATATTTCAACTATGAAGATGTCTATGAGGAAATAAGGGTGAGACATGTTGTCACCATACTAAAAGGACATGCAGTTCTATGGTGAGATGAAATTTAGGCTGAGAGGAGAAGCAAAGGAAAATAGAAGATAAATATTTGGGACAAAATGATAGCCAAGTTGAAGGGTAAGTTCATGCCCAAGGATTATCAGATCAATATGTTTAGGAAGATGAAAAACTTGATACATAAAGGGATGACAGTTAAGGAGTACAAAGAGGATTTCTATAGGCTGAACATCAGAACTGGACAAAGATAGAGAGATGAAGAGAAAGTAGCCAGATATATAAATGACCTAAGATATGAAATCTAATATGAGCTCAACATGATGTCAGTAAGAACAGTGGAGGATGCTTATCAGTTTGCACTGAAGACAGAGGAGAAGTTTTCCAGAAAGAAAAGCCAATGAGGGAGAGGTAAAATATCAGTCCCAAGAAAAAGAAATGTATTTACCCATGAAAGAGAACATGAGTCTAAGGACGAGACTCAAAAACCACACAATCACTCAGAAAGAGGAGGAAGTTCTCGAGAAAGACATGGTGGTGGAAGAAATTCTTCCAGAGGAAGAGGAAGAGGAGGAGGAGGAGACATAAGATGTTATGCCTATGGAAAGACATGACACATGTCTTGGGAATGTCCTAAGAAAAAGAAAGAAGGAGGAGGCAAAGCTCACATTTGAGAAGCATAAAGAATAGATGTTGAAGCAGAAGGGGCAGAAGATGGGAGATCCTTGATCTTGAGGAAAGTTCTCTTAAAATCAAAGGTAGAAATTGAAAGGCCGGTGCAGAGGAATAGTCTCTTCAGAACAACTTGCAAGACTAAAGACAGAGTATGCAAGGTGATAATTGACAGTGGGAGCAATGATAACCTAGTATCCACAAAGATGGTGGAGAAATTGGAACTGGAGACAACTTCACACCTGAAGCCATACAAAGTCTCATGGTTGCAGAAAGGACACGGGTAATGGTTACTAAACAATGCTTGGTTGAATTTAAAATAGGAGGATATAGAGATGAAATTCCACGTGATGTAATTCCCATGGATGTATGTCATATTATGTTGGGAAGACCATGGCAGTTTGACAGGAATGTCATTCATGATGGGAGGAAAAATACATACAAATTAGAGAAAAATGGTAGGACACACATGTTGTTGCCAATAGAGGAGAAGTGTAGTGCCGTAAAATACAAAATTACATGTAATTTAACATATATTTCCTTTCTCTATATGTAAATCATTCATTGACATCCTATAAGCATAAAAATTCTGCTAGAATTCAAATCTATTTACATCTTGAAAATTAACTTAACATAATAAAATTTAATTACCTCTTCCTAATGTTAATTTCTCCGTTGACCTGGTTGTCTAGCTGCTTCTTTGTTGTTGCCTGATGCACTGACCAACTCTGCCCAAACCGTGTTTCCTCCCTACCATCTAGGAGCAGCCTGTCTGGCTTCCTAGCTCCAGGATACCGTAAGGCTATCTTGGCCCCCATGCCCAAAAACCCCAACAAACTGGTGCCCCCCGTAATGATCCTCCAAGACTGCAGAACTCCAACACAAAACCAGAAAATCCAAGCCCCGAAACCAGAACTCTCTCCTCCTCCCCCCAAAATAATGCTTTCTTCCCGTAAGACTCCTCCCGTCATATCCCTCCTTCACCGACCCTTTCCTCCTCATTAATTTCCTTATCCATACATTCATTATCTTATCCTCTTAGTTAATGTCTTATCCCCTCCGTATACGTAAATCATTTAATTAAACAATTAAATTTATTAACCCTCTTAAATTTATTATCCATGTCATTGAATGTAATAGGTAATTAATTAATTAATTAATTAATCAAAATTATAACCATTAATTAATTAATTAATATTTAATTAATATTATTATGCCAATCTTTGTTTAGTTAAAACCATGTTAGGACAATTAATTACCTAATTAATTTTTACTTAATAATCCCTAAGCATATACTCAACTAGGGTTGTTACATACACCCACCATTCAGGAAACTTCGTCCCAAAGTTAAGGTATCTTATGGTACAAAGGGAAAGAAACATGGTTCACACATTCATAACAATTGACCGACATTATCAGTAAGTAAGTCAAGAAAACTCATACATACTAGTGTATATGTACAAGAAATGGATGTGTAGCTAGTACATACAAGTCACGTGCATGTACTAATAATTAAAAACTATCATCCTTTAGTAATTTATGTATGCATCCAATCCAATCAACAAGACTAGTCTTTTATAAAAGACAGCAAACCAATCAATTGTTTGAGAAATCCTTTAATTATGATTATCTGGTTCAACAATTTTATTTAGACAACTGTGGTTTAGTTACGTAATTATGAATATTCATATATACACATTTTTTTTTTTTAGAAGGGAAAACATTAAATTCCACCACAAGACAAATCTCCATACTTTCTCAACTATTTCTACTCATCCTTCCTCCCTAACTTACTTCCGTCTCCATTCCTATCCTTCCTCTGTTAGACTATCTTGGAGCGTCAACTATATTGACCTAAATCCAAATATAACCTATAAGCATAAGTTTCTCTATCTCAACCAAGCTTCCCTAGCAGGAAACTGACAGTCATCATCACACGTCTTGGGGAGCGTGAACTAACACCATCCTTCCATGACTTCAGGTTTTGAAGGATACAGAGTGGTAAATGCCTCCACCCCTCCTAATCATAACTAGGGTCCACACCCTACAATGGAATATACAGTGGCACAGTGTTGTTGGGGGTTTTTTCATCATTTATTCAATTTTGGGCAGTGTCATCACCTGAAATCCCGCACTGGTCCACATATCATAGCAATGTATCCAAACCAATATAATTTCACATACAATATTCATACCATAATGTTTCTCGGCTAGTGGTCATGATATCCACTTTCATCATCATTACCTTGGCTATTTCATAGCCCATAACCTGCAAATTAGTCTGTAACACAAACTCATATATTTATATGCATTGTCATCATGTAATTGCATACTATCATTATTTCTATTTGGTATCCCTGTACCGACAATTTAACATCAAAGTTTTCCAGTTAGAAATAGATCTCATAATATTCCATAATTCAATGTCGACACCCATTCATAAGATTATCATTTAGCAAAATAGATTGCATCATATCCAACATCATTCTAATAGCATTTAAACATTCATTAAATTCACATTCTCACAATATGTCGCATCATATACATCATCATCAATAAAATTTAAACATTCGTAAAATTTGCATTCACATAGTAGATCGCATTACATACATCATCATCAATAACATTTAAACATTTATAAAAGTTCATACCTTTTAAAGTTTAAGTGTATCACTTAATAGTTTCACTGTGACTAGAAAAATAAAGTATATAGGCCTCAGGTAATCCTAGTTGTCTAAGTCAAAAGGTGGTGTTACATACACCCAACCTTTGAGAAACATATTCTCAAGGTGGTCAAAAAAGTGAGGGATAGTCTCGTCGTAGTGTCTCTGCGTCTTCCCAAGTAGCAGATCCCAGACTATACTTGTCCCACTGGACCTTAACTTGGTCTACCAGATGGTTCCTGAGCTGTCGAACTCTACGGTCCAATATGCGTAATGGTTCTACCGTGAGGGTTCCCACGTCCGATACCTACAATTCCTTCCAATTTAGTTTATGTGATTCATCAGCAACATAATGATGTAAAATAGATATATGAAAGACATTGTGAGTGTTATGCAAGTGGGATGGTAGTACGAGACGATAGGCAACGGGTCCAATTTTCTTTTGGATTCTGAACGGTCCTATAAATCGAGGTGACAACTTTTTCCCCTTCCCGAACCGTATGGTACTCTTATTAGGCATGATACAAATGAAAACCTGGTCTCCCACTTCATAACTCCGGTCGGTCCTGTGTGCATCCACATAACTTTTCTGCCTATCTTGTGCTTCCTTTAGTCTTTGCCTAATCTGAATCACCTATTCCTCCATCTCTTGAATCAATTCTGGCCCAAGTGTTACTCGGTCCTCTAGTCTATCCCAACTCAATGGCGTTCTGCATGGCCTTCCATACAAAGCTTTGTAGGGTGGCATTTCGATGGAGCTATGAAAACTTTTATTATAGGAAAACTCTACCAATGGTAGGTACTTCTCCCACTGGGTTTGATTATCCATGAAATACATCCTAATCATGTTTTCCATGACTTGATTTACTCTCTCAGTTTGCCCATCTGTTTCAAGATGATAAGCTCTGGTTAAGTTCAACTGAGTGCCCAACACTGATTGCAAACTTGTCCAAAACCTAGAAGTGAATCTGGAGTCCCTATCTGAATTGATCTTCTTAGGTATCCCATGCAAATGGATAACCTTGCTTACAAACACACATGCCACATCAGTGACATCGTAAGTGTCTCTAACCAGAATAAAATGAGCACTCTTGGTTAACTTATCCACTATCAAAAGAATGACATTGTGTTTATGAGATGTGAGCGGCAACCCCACAAAAAAATCCATAGAAATGACTTCCCACTTGGACATAGGAACATAATGTGGTTGTAGGAGGCCTACCGAGTGATGGTGGTCAGCTTTCACTTGTTGACACTCTAGGCATTTGACGAAGAAATGGACTATATCGCACTTCATGCCTACCCAGAAGAAGAGCTTCCTCATGTCTACGTACATCTTCTTCACACTCGGATGCGTACAATAATGTGCTCTATGGGATTCCTTCAGTATGATGCTTCAAATATCCTCATTCTCAGGGATGTACATCCTTCCTCGATATCTTAACAGTCCGTCTACTTCCAGACTATATCCTTCATACTTTGGATCTAACTGCCTCCCACTCTGGAGGTTTGAAGTAACCTTTAAATACCAACTGTCTCCTTGGAGTTGTGTCAACATATGTTCCTTTAGATTGACCTTTAAGGGTACCAAGGAGAAGATACGTGGTCTCCTACTCAAGGCATCTGCGACCACATTTTCCTTTCCCTTCATGTACGAAATACCAAAATTGCACTCACTCATAAACTCACTCCATCGCCTTTGCCTAGCATTCAGATCCCTTTGAGTGAAGAGATGTTTTAAACTTTGATGGTCCGTTTTGAGCTCAACGTTTCGCCCCACAAGATAGTGCCTCCAAAGTTTCAGAGCTAGCATTACAACTGCCAACTCTAAATCATGAGTCGCGTATAGCTCTTCGTGTTTCTTCAACTTCCTAGACGCATAAGCTATCACTCCTCCATCTTGCATTAGCACGGCCCCCAACCCTTGCTTCGAGGCATCTGTGCAGACTATGAAGTCCTTTTCCATATCCAACACTCGTAGAATTGGCACACTAGTTAGTAACCTCTTAAGCTCAATGAATGCACCATCACACTCTTTTGTCCATTCATACCTGACCCCCTTGCGCTGCAAGGTGGTGATGGGTTTCGCTATTTTGGAGAATCCTTCCACAAATCTTCGGTAATAACCCGCTAGCCCCATGAAGCTTCTCACCTCATGGGAATTTTTCGACACTAGCCACTCCATAATGGCCTTTACCTTTTCTGGGTCCACAGAGATTCCTTCACCAAAAATGATATGACCTAAATAGCGAATATATTTCTAGAAGAAGGAATGCTTCGACAACTTCCCATACAATTTGTTCTCTCTAAGGCAGGACAACACTACTCGCAAGTGTTCCTCATGTTCTCTTTCATTCTTGGAATAGATGAGGATGTCATCTAAAAAGACTTGTACAAATCGATCTAAGTACTTCTAGAATACGTCGTTCATGAGGCTCATGAATACTACTGGTGCATTGGTCAATCCGAAAGGTACTGTGACAAACTCGTAATGTTCAAACCGAGTTTGAAAGGCAGTTTTTGGGATATCACCTTCCTTAATCCTTAATTGATGATACCCTAATCGTAAATCGATCTTTGAGAATACCGCTACTCCTTTCATCTAATCGAAGAGGTCATCTATTCGCGGCATTGGGTACCTATTTTTCATTGTAGCACGGTTCAAGTCCCTGTAGTCTATACACAGTCGTAAGGATCCATCCTTCTTCTTTACAAAAATTACTGGCGTGCCCCAAGGTGAGACACTGGGCGTTATTAGCCCTAAGTCCAGTAACTCTTTCATCTGCATTTGCAATTTGCAAATTTCCAGGGCTGTCATCCGATACGAGGTCTTGGAGATTGGTTCTACACCAGGTTTTAGCTCAATAGTAAAATTAAGCTCCCTCTCAGGAGGTAACCCTGGTAACTCATTCGGAAAAGCATCCTTAAATTCTGACAATACCGGTACTAATCTAATGAGGGTCCCCTCCTTTCATTCACTACTTCCACTACATATAATCGACACCCTTGTCTCAAGCATCGCTTAACCTTCATAGTTGATATAAATCATAATGACACTTTTCTCTGTACACCCCGGATCTCTACTAGTCTTCCTTCATCGTCGACACAAAGCACCCTCTTTGCGAAACAATCTACCAAGGCTCGGTGAGATACTAACCAATCCATTCCAATGATTAGGTCATACGCCCTGAGAGCAATGACGTATACCTTCAACCTGGTAGTACACACTCCCAGGTCTACTATACAATTATCAGCACTAGGTCCTACCACTTATTTTTATCTCGAAGCCATCTCGACTTGTTTAAAGTCATCATGCTCTTAGGTTGCCAACCCACTCCTTTCTAATGCAGATGGTGAAATGAAACTATATGTTGCACCGGAATCAAATAAAATCTTAACATTGATATGGTTTAGCGTACCTGATGACTCCACCACCGTGGATTGATGTTCGGCCTGGTGATTATTAACCAATGTGTAAATCTAGTGGCTGCTACTTGCTCTCCCCATCGGTGCCTTTCCTTCTCTATGCATGAACCCTGATTGTAACTCTGGGTAGTCACACTGGTAATGGGGTCCTCCACACCCCCAACAGGTAACATGAGATTGAACCTGTGCACTGTTATGTGACTGTCTCTAAAATGAGTTCCTTCCCCTAGAACCCCTGCCCCTACTAGTTGTTCCCTGAGATGGTCGTGGACCTGTCTGCATTGTTGGAAATAAATGAAATGCTGCACTTGTTGTCATTGAAATCCTTGTGGCTATTGTCCTTGGCATGACTCTGTTACCATATGGTGGTGGCCTTGAGCCCCCTCCCCTGGGAAATGTCCTCGGGGCCTTCCCTACGAATCCAGGATGATGCAGAAATGTCAGTCTTGTACCCCCGATTAAGTTCATGTGTTCCTCTGCATAACGCACATTTTCCACTGCTTCCGCTACTGAAGATGGTTTCCACATCCGCACCATAGCTCTTATCTTAGGGTTCAATCCATAGATGAAGCACTATGCCTGTCATTGGTCATTATCCATATACGAAATATATTTGACCAATTCCATAAATCTGATCTCATATTCTTCTATAGTTCTATTTCCCTGTACTAAGGCATGAAACACCCCTACCTGTTGTTCCTCATAATAGGCTGGAAGATATTTCCTTCGGAACCTCTCCTCAAAAAGTTCCCAAGATATTGTGTCTGGGGTAAGGTGCAGTTGTCTTTCTAGGTTGCCCCACCAGTTCAAGGCATTGTCTCTTAACTGAAAAATTGTGATTTTCTCCTTTGAGTTGGACGCATAGTCCCTTAAGGCAAAACACCTTGTCATGCCTTCCAACCATGCTTCCGCGCGTTCACTGGCGCGACCCCCGGCAAACTCCGAAAGTTTGATCTTCTACAATTCTCGCGTGATGTCTTTGGGTGGAGGTCCTCCCCCTAAATCCCTTAACGCTTCTGGATTACCCATTCCAGACGATGGGGGTTCCACTTCGGTCCCTGCTGGTTGTCGCCCCTTTAAAGTCTCATTAATGGCCTCCAATGAGCATAGTATGAGAGCTAGTTCAGGCAATGGTGGTGGTTGCACTGGTGGTGTTGGCTGTGCTTGTGACGACGCTCCCCTACCTCGATGCCCTCGAGTCCTGACCATCATGTATGCTTTATCCTGCATCAACCAAATTTGTCAAGGTGAGTTCAAGGACGTTTCAAATTGGTGCTACTCAAACTAGAAACAAGGTTAGGCGTAAGTTTTCTTTACTTGTCTATAAACAAACATTACTCTCTTTAGGGGATTGACTGGGTTAGGATTAGGATTAAGCGTCTAAGCTTGATTTCTTCGCCCTAAAAGAAAAAACTATTGGTTCCCTTTCCATGTAGCTACGCTAACCTTGTGACATACTCGCCAATTCCTCTTGCTTACTATCCTAGTGCGTATGTCGCCTCCTTCCCGCTTGTCCTAGTCTAAGTCCTTTTAACTTTTCGCTTACAACTAAATATCCCTCGATGCTTGACTCATGAGATTTTCCTTGGCGCCTAGTGTTGGCATTGTCGAATGTTGCATTGAGATTTAGCATTGACTTTCACTAATGGAATGGAGTGGAGGGACTTGGCACTTGGCTTGTTTGAATCTCCGGTTTTTGTTTTTCTCGTTTTGCAGTGCGCACCCTTTGGGATCGCTTGTGAGATCCTCCTCTCTGTGTCTTGATTCCTGGCACTTGGGCGCTTGATCTTGGTTAACTCGTGTTGTATTGCAGGTTCTTGATCTCACCTCGTGAGCTCCTCCTCCATGCAACTTGATGCATGGCACTTATGCGCTCAGTCTCCACTGACTTATGTTGTATTGCAGGTTCTTAGCTCGGTGTTTTAGTTTAAAACTAACTAATCACTTTAACTAGTTTTAAATCTAGCATGAATCATAAATTTTAAATATAATTAATTAATTAAACATAATAGTTAAAAACTATAGTTGAATTATATTTAAAATTAAAACATAACATGGTTAATTAATTAAAACATAATAGTTAAATACTATATTTAAATTATATTTAAAATTAAACATAACATAATTAATCAAACCCAAACCCATGCTCATTCCCAACCCTACACGTCTCTTAATCAAACCCTAAACTTTCCTCAAACCTAACACTCCTTCACTGTCGCCTACCACCCTACGCAAATGTTCCCTCGGCTTCTCCCTCTCTACTACTATGGCGGAGCTCTGGTAATGGCCGCGGGGTATTTCTCATGGAATTTGTTGGGTGGGCTGGTAGTGGGCTCAAAACCCATGGACCTCAAAACATTTTCTTTGCTAACCTATGGTTCTGTTTTGTTTTTTTTTAATGAACCCTGCGGCTGTGTAGTTTGCAGAAGTGTGTTTTTGTTTTTTTAAGTACTGGTGCCCAATGCTTTGAATCCAAATTGATCATGTTATTATCGTTATTGTTTCAGGTCATTGTTTTAGAGATCATTTTGCGTTGAAATTCATTGGGTGGGTATATAGGGTTTGTTCTGCACGACTTCATTAGAAAAGCATGCTCTGTAACTAGGGCTTCTTCCAGAATATCAAGGACATTTTAAACATGCCATTGTAAAATATCAATGCTGTGAAACTGTGAATTTTATGTGGATTTTTTGATTTGTGTAAAATGGGCAGAGTTGGAAGTTTTTTTTTTTTTTTCACTAAAAATTTTTTTTACTTATTGTTTTTGCAGCGTTGGTGTGGTCGTGATATAGTGTTGGTGTGGTCGTGGATGGAGGTGTAGGCTAGTTGGTAAGTGGACGAGCTAGTTCTGGGTCATACTCGATGCCCCCTGTTCAAACCTCAACTAAACGTGCTCGAAGGTAGTGCCCCCAGCCTGGTAGTCGTTCATGGCATGGTGCGTTGGCAGGGTGGCTCTTGCCAAGACTTTGCAGGTGCGTGCAGACTGTGCATGAAAATAACTTGCAAAATTCAGTCAATGTCAGTCGAACTCGCCACAAACGAGATTCACAGTATATTCCCTAGATGGGGTTTGAACGCACGACCTACAACATTACTTCTAGGATTTATTCTTGTCGTGTGTGCCCCTGCGAGCCCAACCCAAGGCTTGCGTTTTATTTTGAAATTCTTCCCCTGCTAGGTATCAAATCCGAGACCTACCAAAGCTGTTGTGCTCTCTTTTCTCAGACGAGGGTCACACACGGATCGACCTAGGTATCAAAATTTACAGCTATAGATGCCCGGAAGACGGGTTCTAGTCATTCAGCTAGAAAAAACAGTGATTTGGCCATCTGGGCCTCGTCATTTCGAGCCATAAACTCTCCTCTAAACATCATTCGATACAAAGGCCGAAACCCTTGGAGCCAACATTCTTTGATTCATTGACCCGAATGCCAAAGAGGTGTTTCAATCCAATGAGAAGTCGTTTCGAAGCGACAGATAGAGCCCGAAAAGCCTATGCCCCTACCTTCCACCTGCTATTTCCCGTGGCTTCTGCTAAGAGTTTGGGTAAGTGCGCTGGCTAGAGTAGCTCTGTTTGCTTATTTTTTATGTTACAGGAATTACAATGATGGAGCGATGGAGCGGTAGTACTTAATACATAAAAACTTTGCGGTAGTACATAATATATAAAAACTTTGAGGTATACCTGAATGTATTTATTGTTAATCTATGACAGTTTTCTATAACCATGACTGTTTGTGCTAATTATAGAAGTGTGTATATTTATTTTTATTATTATTAGTTGCCCTAATTGCAAGTGATCCATATCCAAGTGCTGAAATGAATAGACGACTTGCAATGCCCAATCAGTCACAGATTTGGTGCAGAGACGTCCTTGGACATTTTCTCGACTGTGCCTCCAATTTCTGAAGTCCCAACTTCTCTGCCCTTTGGTGTCATCTTCTGCATTTTAGTGTTGCCTTTCCACCTTTCATCCGCTACCATTTTGGTTAACACAAACTTCCTCTAGTTTATCCAAGTTGGGGTATTGCCATTACCAATAATATTGGATGACCTATTGATAAAATGAGGGTTTAATATGCATCTAGTCATGAATGGTCTCTACATATATATAGGTGGTAAAGGATTCAATAACCTTCCAAACAAAGTCATATTTGGCGGCACAGACTTACATCTCAAGGATTTGCTAAGCTAAAGATAAGAATTAAAGAGATAAACATGACAACAATAAGGATCAAGAATCCATGGCTATTCCATTCACGAAATACCTGGATTAGAATTGAGAAAAAATACATCAAACTTGAATTATTATTTGTTTTCTTTTAGTAATGTGGTTTATACTCTTTTTTTTTTTTTATATATATTGTTTGTTTAATTGACCCAAGTGCCAAAATTTATTTAACACTTTAAATACGTATAATATTAAACCAATTTCATTTTCCAGGCATATTGTTTATATATTATATATAGATTTGTGTATATACTAAAATCAAAATGTATACTTGGCTTGCAGGTTAGGTGGAGGTGGCGCTGGAACTTGGAGTTGGAACTTGGCCCTCGGGCCCAGATTTATCTAATTTCTGGGTGGGTACAATTCCATTTCTAAATTGGGTAGGCAGGTAGGTAGGCCCTTAAGGATCCAGTGCTTCAAACTAAAGCTCTGATACCATGTGTAGTGCCATAAAATACAAAATTACATGCAATTTAACATATATTTCCTTTCTCTATACGTAAACCATTCATTGACATCCTATAAGCATAAAAATTTTCCTGGAATTCAAATCTATTTACAGCATGAAAATTAACTTAACATAATAAAATTTAATTACCTCTTCCTGATGCTAATTTCTCTGTTCACCTGGTTGTCTAGCTACTGCTTTGTTGCTTCTTGATGTGCTGACCAATTCTGCCCAAACCGTGTTTCCTCCCTGCCAACTAGGAGAAGCCTGTCTGGCTTCCTAGCTCTAGGATACCGTAAGGCTATCCTGGCCCCCATGCCCAAAACCCCCAACAAACCAGTGCCCCCCGTAATTATCCTCCAAGACTGCAAAACTCCAACACAAAACCAGAAAATCCAAGCCCTGAAACTAGAACTCTCTCCTCCTCCCCCCAAAATAATGCCTCCTTCCCGTAACACTCCTCCTGTCATATCCCTCCTTCACCGACCCTTTCCTCCTCATTAATTTCCTTATCCATACATTCATTATCTTATCCTCTTAGTTAATGTCTTATCCTATTATTTAATGTTTCTTATCCTTATATTTAATGTTTCTTATCCCCTCCGTATACGTAAATCATTTAATTAAACAATTAAATCTATTGACCCTCTTAAATTTATTACCCATGTCATTGAATGTAATAGGTAATTAATTAATTAATTAATTAATCAAAATTATAACCATTAAGTAATTAATAAATATTTAATTAATATTATTATGCCAATCTTTGTTTAGTTAAAACCATGTTAGGACAATTAATTAACTAATTAATTTTTACTTAATAATCCCTAAGCATATATTCAACTAGGGTTGTTACACAAGCAAGGAATAATACTTCTCAACTAAGAGGAGGCCAACACAAGCATACTTCTCATGAGTGGGAAGGAACTCCTTAAAGAAGTCAAGGAATAATAGGAGATGCAGTTTGCAATGGTGAGGAAACCCAAATTTATCCTTATAAGTACTTCAATGGAGGATTTTCCTGAAGAGGTTCAGGAATTGTTGGATAATTTTGTTGACATAGTGGTGGATGAGCTTCCTAACTCATTTCCACCCATTATAAGTATCAATCACCATATTGACTTAATACTAGGTGCAAGTCTGCCAAACAAAGAAGCATACAGACTGACACCTCGAGAGAACGAGGAGGTAAATAACCAAGTCCAGGAATTGTTAGACAAGGGTTTGTTCAGAGAGAGATTAAGTCCCTATGTATTACCAACCGTTTTGAGTCCAAATAAGGATGGAGGATGGTGAATCTGTACAGACTCAAGGGCCATTAACAAGATCACCATAAGGTATAAATTTCCTTTACCGAGAATGGATGATTTAATGGATTGTTTAAGTGGAGCAAATTTCTTTTCTAAAATAGATTTGAAAAGTGGATATCACCAGATCAGGATGAGAGAAGGTGATGAGTGGAAGAAAACCTTTAAGAAAAATGAAGGTTTGTATGAGTGTCTTGTTATGCCATTTGGCTTAACAAATTCCTTGAGTACTTTTATGAGGCTGATGAATGAAATATTGAAAGATTTCATTGGCAAGTTTGTGGTTGTATATCTGGATGATATACTGATATTCAATAGGACTAAAGAAGAGCACTTGAGACACTTGGAATTAGTGATGAGGAGGCTACAATGGGAGAAGTTGTTAATAAATCAAAAGAATTCCTCTTTTATGAAGACATAACTCATTTACTTGGGTTTTGTGATCTCTTCAAATGAACTGAAGATGGATCCAAAGAAGGTGCAAGCAATCAAAGAATGGTCATCACCAAGGAGTATGTTTGAAGTAAGGAGCTTCCATGGATTAGAAAGATTCTATAGGAAGTTCATCAAAGACTTCAGTGGAATTTGTGCACCGATGATGGATACAGTGAAGAAGAAGCATAAGTCTTTTAAATGGATAGAGGAAGTTGAGAGGAGAATCAATATACTGAAGGAGAAAATAACAGAACGACCAATTCTGGTCTTGCAAAATTTTGAAAAGATATGTGATGTGATGCAAGTGGAGTTGCAATTGGAGCAGTCTTGAGCCAAGACAATAGACCTATTGTGTATTTCAGTGAGAAGTTGAATGAGACCAAGAGAAAATACTCCACATATTATAAGGAATTTTATGCCATAATTCAAGACTTGAAGAAATGGAGACATTATCTTGTTCCATGGGAATTTGTCTTGTATAGCGATAACCAGGCTTTACAATTCATAACCAAGCAGGAAAAATTGAATCAAAGGCATAAAAAATGGGTTGAGTTTACGAAATTTTTTACTTTTTTCATAAAACATATTGTTGGGAATGATAACAAGGTTGTTGACGCATTGAGAAGGAGATGTTTGATTTTGTGGGAATTTTAGGTGAAGACCTTGGGGTTTGAACACCTTAAGGAAATGTATTGTGATGATACATATTTCAAGGAAGCATACGAAGCATGTGAAAATCTTATGCTGAGAGACAGAAGCCAGTGGATAGAGTACATGGTTCAAGAGGGATTGATGTTCAAGGGGAATCAGTTGTGCATACCAAAATTCTCAATGAGGGATAATATTTTAAAAGAAAATCATAGTGGAGGATTGGCTAGACATTTCCACCATGATAAAACATTTGCACAGTTGAGCAGTTCATACTATTGGCCTGGTATGAGAACAAAGGTGATAAAGTTTGTGAACAGATGTAGAATCTACCAACATGCAAAAAGAAAAAGACAGAACACTGGATTGTATCAATCATTTCCAATAACAGGGAGGCCTTAGGATGCAATAAGCATAGATTTTGTGTTGGGACTGCTAAGAACACAAAGAGGATGTAATTCCATATTTGTGGTGGTGGATAGATTTTACAAAATGGCACACTTTATCCCATGTCACAAGACTAGTGATGCAACACATGTTGCAAACCTATTTTTCAAGGAATTTGTGAGACTTCACGCCCTACCCAGAAGCATTGTCTCGGACAAAGACACAAAATTTTTTGGTCACTTTTGGAGAACACCGTGGAATAAGTTTTCCTTCATCTCATCTTATCATCCTCAAACAGATGGATAGAATGAGGTGGTGAACAAAAGTTTGGGAAACTTGTTGAGGAGTCTGGTTACTGAACATCATAATCAGTGGGATTAGATTCTTTCGCATGTAGAATTTGCATACAATGACTCAACAAACAGGAGCACTGGGAAGAGCCCATTCCAAATATTGTATGGAATGCAACCTAGGGGAGTATCTGAGTTGGGAGACTTGGAACAGAGTGAGATCAGGAGCGTTGGAGCATAAGATTTTGCTGTAGAAATGCAGAGACTCCATAGCCAGTTCAAAGGACAGTTGCAAAGTTCTAACCAGAAGTATAAACATAGAGCTGATCAACATCGCAGAGAAATTCAATTTGAAGTAGGCTATCAGGTTCCGACACATATCAAGAAGGAAAGGTTCCCTAGGGGGACATATAACAAGCTAAATATGAAGAAGATAGGGCCGTGTAAGATCTTGAGGAAGTTTGATGCAAATGCCTATGAGATTGAGATGTCCAATGATGTGGGCATATCACCCATATTCAATGTTTCAGACCTGTATCCTTACAGGAAAGATGACACAGAGGGGTCAGAATATCAAGAGAAGATCCAGTGGGAAAAACAAATGCCTATAGCAAAGAATCCACAAATGGAGAAGATCGTGGATCAGAGGATCGGTAAAAAGACCAGGAGGAAAACCTATTTTGAATATTTGGTCAAGTGGAAGGGACACCCAATAGAAGATGCCAGTTGGGAAAATGAATTTTATATACAAGAGCATGGAAGGTCAGTGTTAGAGCTCTTGGACAGGATTCCATGATTTTTTGTCAATAGGAGTATGATGCAAGAGAATCATTGGCAATCACATGGAGCAAGACTTATCAACATCAAGGAATCTGTATGGGAGCTCAACGCTGGCAGTCTCACAACAGATATTTTGAAGTCAGCCTTAACTCGGTGCTGAAATAAATCTTTGGGGCACGCTTGAAATCAGGCTGGGAAAATTTGGAGGCATGCTTGGATGATTACGAGTGAAATGGAAGACTCCACTACGACTCTGGAATGCGACTAGTCTATATAGTTGTTAGGACAAGTTTTAGAGTAGACAAGTAGCCAAGGGGAACCCTAAGAGCCCTCTATGATAAATAGAGGTTTTGTATGCCCAAATGAGACTAGTTGACTGTTGGTTGGAGTAGAAGTTAGGAGAATATTTCAATAGTTTTTGTTGTTCATTCACAGTTGTAACCATATTCACTTAGGAATATAACAGAGGAAAATTGACCCAATGCATGGTGTGAACATTTTTTTAAATTCTCTGTATTGTGTTTTCATGAATGAATGAATGAATCTCATTTTGAGTAAATGGAACTGTGAATGTTAGGATATGTTTCAATTGTTTCTCTTCTGTCAAAGTAGTGCAAGTGTGCACACAGAATGCAAGGAATGCGTTGACGAAATCTGTTTTGGTTCCAAAGATCAGAAGAGATAACACAAAACTTTCCCTTTTCAAGGAGTGCAAAGAGACTGGTGCAAGGAGTGCACGGTCATCCATAAGAGCCCAAAACCTTGCGTACAATCTGGTGCAAGGAGTGCACATATCTGAGATTCAATTAAGCATCGAAGAGCCAGGAAAGGAGAACTCCAAGAAGGCAAGAGGAATTTCTCTTCGATAAATCCTTAGAATCTTAGTTATCAAAATCTCTGAAACGCAAGGAGTGCATGGGGAAATCGATGTCTTCATGAGATCAATCTCAAGAGGGGTAACACTTTCATAATTATTAAAGAGATCCAAGAATCAGGCTTGATGAAGGAGAAAAGGTTCGATACCTTTGAACACCCAAAATATCTTCTAACTCTGAAGATAGCATAAGCGCAAGGGGGAAAATATCTCAGTCGTTCGATCTAAACATTAGAGAATTGGAACCATACATTGGGAGGGATGCATGGCGAACGACCAATGTTTTGCTGACTTGTGATTTGGAGGAGTCAAAGGGCAGAACGCTAAGAATTTGCGAATCCCAAATCCGCAACTTGATCTAAGTCGTTGGATCTAGGAAAGATGTGGATCGTTGATTGTCCAGGGTGAAATATCAACATTTTGGGGATCAAAGGATCAGAGGTGACAAATCTTTTGACTTCACGAAACGTGAAGTCCTGAAGTCATCACGACCGTCGGATCGAAGGAGAGACTTGGACCATTGATCCAGTGCCACCATGATTTCGACTATTGGAGAATGGAGGCTAGGAGACTCCAAAGTTGCGAAGCGAGAAACGTCAATTTGATCCCAGTTGTTGACAAAGGGAATATCTGATCCGTAGGTCTCAGGTCATCGTGATTTTGGCTATCGGGAGAACAAAGGCAAGGAGACACCAAAGACGCAAAACGTGAAACACCGATTTGATCGTAGCCATTGATTAAGGAAATATTTGGACCGTAGATCAAGGGTCATCACGATTTCAGCTATCAGGTGAACGAAGGTAGCAGTGCTCCCAGGGTCACGAAACATGAAATCATGACACGCCTTTCACTTGAGCGCATGGTTATAAGGGAGAAAGGGCTTAGCAGACAGGAGCTAGCACCCGTTTGGCGTTGAGGTTCAGACAACGCGTGGGAGAGAAGTCATCGGTCTCAAACAACCTACGCATTTGGGGAAAGGACCTGTGTAAGTGGGTTTTGGGTCTAGTAGAGACTTGGAGAGTCAATCAGACTGAGTATCTTGA
Source organism: Picea engelmannii (assembly GCA_009831015.1). Taxonomy (NCBI): domain Eukaryota; kingdom Viridiplantae; phylum Streptophyta; class Pinopsida; order Pinales; family Pinaceae; genus Picea; species Picea engelmannii. The sequence goes on along the minus strand of ML783272.1, from coordinate 15,914 downwards.
TTGATCCTAAACCGGGAGGTTGCGCAGCCCTTAGGAGAGAAGGGGGGTCTGCATCACTAACACATGGCTTTCCACATATATATTGTTAATGATGTAATCCAAGCCACACACTGTATGAGCGTTGACTCATGTTTCACCAAATATGTATTATATAGAAGAAGACTAAATGTTATATGATTTGGTCTCTTCTTTTTCAGTATCATTAGAATTTGGTCATAAAATCTTTGTTTGAATTACAATTTTGAATTGTTGAAATAATTGTTTTTAGTGGACAAATGGATTCAACGCCCTCAAATACCCATACTTGATTTTTCAATGTTAATAATAGATATCTACAATTCCATTAATCCAAAATGATTATTCAAAAATTTTAGGCAAAAAATTACAATTTCCTTTCTCATTATTTTGAATTGTTAAAAAAAAACAATACTTATAACACTTAAATTATGAAATATATATTATTAACAAGCTAATCAAAATAAAAATAATAAATTATGTATAGATATGAATGTTAATCAAACTAAAAGTAATGAATTATGTATATAATATGAATGTGCTAAGCATTTTTTTTTATGAGAATCCATTAAGAAAGAGTAAGTGAGCAAGTTTTAATATTTGCTTATTAACTATAAGCTACAAAAATATATATTTAATAATGGATTGTCTATAAATATGTATTTTCTATGTATCATTATGACAATAAAGTATAAACTACAAAATATATATATTTAGTAATGGATTATTTATAAATATGAATTTTCTATGTATTTTTTTTTTTAAAATAATTGAATATCTTTATGAGAATAATTGAAGAGGTGCGAGTAAGCAAGTCACAATAATTAGTGTCACATGTTCGTAGGTTTATTAAGCATACACTGCAAACAAAATATTTAATAAGCATTTACCTTTGTAAGCTAATTCA
>ML783272.1:0-14942 GCA_009831015.1 Picea engelmannii | reverse complement strand
AATTCACTTTGATCACATTACTCATAAAAACATATACATAAGAAATCTCACCTAACTTCATTTGAGTTTCTTCCCAATGTTGTAAGCATAGGAAGTGATCTCTTTCTTATCTCTTAATTGTTATTTCGTGAATGCTTCTAGCATGATTAGTTAATTGTTTATGTTCATTAGAAGATACCACCACCTTTCCTCTTTTTTTTCATTATCTTTTTCATCTTTATAATCTTATTCCTCTCATTAATTGTGAAATGGTAACTGTTGAATAAATATAGAATAAATACAATTGAAACTGTTGAATAAATATAGAATAAATACAATTGAAACTGTTGAATAAATATAGAATAAATATAATCACAAGAAACTGTTGAATAAATATAGAATAAATACAATTGAAACTGTTGAATAAATATAATCACAATTGAAACTAAATATAATCACAATTGAAACTGTTGAATAAATATAGAATAAATACAATTGAAACCGTTGAATAAATATAGAATAAATACAATAAAGTATAAACTACAAAATATATATATTTAATAATGGATTATTTATAAATATGAATTTTCTATGTATTTTTTTTTTTTAAATAATTGAATATCTTTATGAGAATAATTGAAGAGGTGCGAGTAAGCAAGTCACAATAATTAGTGTCACATGTTCGTAGGTTTATTAAGCATACACTGCAAACAAAATATTTAATAAGCATTTACCTTTGTAAGCTAATTCACTTTGATCACATTACTCATAAAAACATATACATAAGAAATCTCACCTAACTTCATTTGAGTTTCTTCCCAATGTTGTAAGCATAGGAAGTGATCTCTTTCTTATCTCTTAATTGTTATTTCGTGAATGCTTCTAGCACGATTAGTTAATTGTTTATGTTCATTAGAAGATACCACCACCTTTCCTCTTTTTTTTCATTATCTTTTTCATCTTTATAATCTTATTCCTCTCATTAATTGTGAAATGGTTGGATTTTTTGTTGACTTAGTGCAGCAAGGCGTTGGGATATTGAAGTGGATTGAAGAAACCTAAAGGTTGATTAGCATTGTTGGGTGGTGACATGTTGAAAAGAGGTGAAACATACCAAAATAGTGCATTGACACAAGGTATGAAGAGGAGATTGCATTGATCATCCAAAGACTTGGTGAGACATATTTTATTTCATTTTATTCTTTCCTTTAATATATTTTATTATTTTTTATATTTTTAATAGATAGGTGTAAATAGGTTTGCAAAAAGTGTGTAGAGGAATAATGGAGGAGGGGACTTTGGGTGTACAAATAGGCATGTGGATCACGATTTTAGTCTCCATTGTTTCCAAATTAAATATCAATTATTAATATAATACATTCAAGTTATATGATTTATAATAATTAGCACTATGATTAATAGGAATATAATAAATAAATTTATTAAAATTATTTATAAAGTAAAAAATAAATTGTACCTAAAAGAGTCACATTTGTTCTCCAATTTATTTTTCATGGTTCAATTCATTCAACTTATTTAATTTATCCCCAATAATTATATATTAAATAATTGAACCCAATAATTATATATTAAATAATTGAAATGATTACATAAAAATACAATAGATAAATTCATTAAAAATATTCATAAAGTAAAATATAAATTGTACCTAATAATTATTACAGAGAGTCACATTTGTTCTCCAATCTACTCGTTTATTACTCAATTCAATAGATAAATTCATTAAAAATATTCATAAAGTAAAATATAAATTGTACCTAATAATTATTACAGAGAGTCACATTTGTTCTCCAATCTACTCGTTTATTACTCAATTCATTTGATTTCACTTAGATCAATTTCATTTATCCCTAATAGTTATATATTGAATACTTGAAATAATTGCATTTTGCATTTTTTAATATATAGTAAATATATAATATATATATTTTTAATATATAAATCACATATATACATATAATATTATATAATATTGTTTACATTATTTTTTTCATATATAACCAACATTATCCATGAAGAGAAATGGAACTAGATCTAAAAGGTCGAATAATTCTTCAAAAATAGCCTCACCTTAAAAGAGTGGCCTCCAAAATCATCATAAATGTTAAGTTTTCTTGTAGTTAAAGTTAGGTGGAGAGATATCAATGTTTAAATTTTACTTTCATACTTTTTCTTATCATGTAATTTCTATGGAGTTATTAAGTATATATCTATGATATAACATTTTTATTCATATAATGTTAAAGAATATTGATAATTTATTTTCGATCTCTCAAAACTTATTTTTTTTAATCTTTAGTAATACATTTTTTTAATTAAAATAAAATACCATTTTCATTATATATCTTAGTTATTCATTATTTTCATAACCTTTTTAATACTTTATTTTATTTATAATCTTAATATGTTGGTACCAATATGTAGTACTCATTTTTCACCTACTACTTCTCTCCTAATGTTGTGATACTCTTTTACAATGATCTTAAGCGTAATAAGGTGGTTCATAGTTGAATGATAGCCTCTAAAACATGTTTGTCCTCTAGCTCTTTTTTCCTATCTTTCTAGCGATATTCTTATCTTCTTTTCCAAAATATTTCCATAGATCTTGGCTAAAGTGGGACTAATCATAATGTTCCTATAATTGGAGGGATTGATTTTATCCCCACTTTTAAAAATAAATACAATGAGACTTTGAGTCTCGGGAATACTTTTATCCCCACTATTAAAATATTCATAAGACTCTTATTACTAAGCTATATTGTACTCAACTTTCAAATATAATTTTAAATCACCAAATATGAATGAACATCGTAAGATATTGCCTACATAATGCACCACCTATAAATTTTTCCAATTAATTATGTCATAATATATATGATAATATCATATATGTTATGTGATAACATATATATATATATATATATATATAATATATCATATATGTTATAGATAACAAATATGTCATAACATAGCATATATGATATATCATGTATGTTATGCGATAACATATATGATATATCATGTATGTTATGTGATAACATATACATATATCATATATGTTATTCCATATCATATATTTTATCTATAACATATATGATATAGCATATATGTTGTGTCATAACATATATGTTATGATATATCATCTATGTTATATGATATAACATATATGTTATATCATATATGTTATAGATAAAATATATGATATGGAATAACATATATGATATATGTATATGTCATGTCATAACATATATGTTGTAATGTCCCTTTCCAAATAGGAGCTCCAAAGCGGAGGCTTAATGGTTTAAACCGTCCCGTTAGACTATAGCCAGGGCCAAAGAGGGGTAAACAGGGTTACTAGAGGTCACTCCAGTAACAGGTGTTATATTCAGAAAGTGACATTGAGCTAAAAAGGGTTAAAAGCACTTTGAAGTCATTATGAGCTAAAAATAGAAGTCAACAGTGAATTAGGGTTTCAACAGTGATTTAGGGTTTTGGAAGTCAATAGTGAATTAGGGTTTCAGCATGATTTAGGGTTTTGGAAAGCTATAAAGGAAGCGTCAGTGACCTAATTCATCATTATGAATATTATGACTTGTCATTGAGGAGAAGAGGCGCATCTCAGGAGAGATAGTTCAGTGTATTCCAGGAGGAAGACACTAGTTGGCTGATTTCGGTGTTGAAAGACACACCCTAGTCACCGAGAAGATCATCCAGGTCTTCCATCATTCTTCATTGATTCTGCAGTGCTCCCATATTCTGGGTATTATCTTTTAGTTTCTTATTTGTATTCCGACTAAGATCCTTTTGTCTTTTGATCTAGCCAAGTGTTGTTATTTTATTCAGCCGCAGTTGCTTATTTATATTCTAGCTAAGATCCTTTGTATGTTGATCTAGTCGAGTATTGTCAGTTATTCAGCCGCATTCAGCCATTTTGTAATCCAAAAAGATATCATAATAAAAAATTTGCATTCCTTTGTCATGTTTATTATTTGTATGATCATTTATATGCTGCAAACCTTTGATCCTACACACACATTAGCAGTGTTTCCTAGACTAGCCAAGTCAGGAACATTATAGTGGTATCAGAGATTTAGTCTTGCCAGCCTGTGACTAAAGACAATGAGTGCAGCAGAAGACCCAGAGGGTCGTGAACACATAGGTGATGAATATGTCACTTACAATAGGCATCAGGAATGAAGGCATAGGCCTGATTTTCCCCCTTTTCCTCCTAGCTCAGAGGAAGAGGAAGGGGTACATAGAGAAGCAGAGCGTGAGGCAGAGCACGAGGCAAAGAGGATGCTAGGAGACATATATGAGTGACCAGAGGGCAGTGGCAAGGCCCCCGTATATCCAGAGGAAACTTTCATGCAGGTTATCAATGACATGTTAGCTAGTCAATGGACCATGTCTTAGTCCTTGGAACAGGTGGTTGATAGATTGGCTAGAATGGGCACCCCATATACACAAGTCCTGCATGCAGCATAGGGGAACTTGGGAGTAGGTAGTAGACCCCATTCACCCTCTTGCACATACACCCCTGCGAGTAGGATTCTCAGACCCTTGTTTCCTAGTTTCTAGAGGGCACCCTCGGTAGCAGCAACGCCATTGATAGCACAGAGGCCACCCACTCATGCCGACGCCATTGCAGAGTATAGGAGGGAGTACACAGCATTGGGTTGTGACTTCCATCAGGACATAACCTTAGTTGAGGACTGTGGACTCAGATTCAAGAACTGCCCCAGAGAGCTGCAAAGGGGAGGACCACGACAACAGCAGGGGCATAACATCGATTTCATCTAAAAATTTGGGAAACTCACCATCCCTTCTTTCAAAGAATCGTCCAAATACACCACTAGAGCTTGGGTATAGAAGCTAGACATATATTACAAGCTCAACCAAATGACTGAGACAGAGACCATCAGTTTCGCGACCTTACACTTTGAGGGTGAGGCACACGAGTGGTGGTATCGTGGACTGATGACATTGGGTCACAGTCGCATCACCTCCTATAGGGATTTTACAGATAGGCTCATGGATAGGTTTGACAGGAAGGATCCCTAGATACACCTCAGGGATCTAGCCCAGTTGAGACAAACTGACACAGCAGAGGCGTTCATCACAAAGTTTTAGCGGGTAGTCGTGGTAGTGACAGATATATCAGAGCCCAGGCTAATCATGTTATTCACAGAAGGACTCAAAGAGCCTTTGAGAGGATGGGTGAAGGCATACAGGCCTCCCACTTTGCAGGATTCCATCCTTCAGACTCAAAATCTGGAAGACTTAGTGGCAAAGACTAAAACTTTCTCCAAAACATTTGTACCCCAGAGAGATCGAGACAGAAAGCCATTCCAGAGAGAATGGAAGGGCAAGGAGAAGTTGGATGATGAGACTAGGTGAGAGCTTATGAGGAAGAAGCTTTGCTTCAACTGCAGAGATCCTTGGGTTCCAGGCCACAAGTGCATGGCCAAGGGAGAGATTCATTATGATGAGGTAGCAGCAGACAGCGTGGACAGTGAGGAGGAGGAGAAGGACAATGGATCCACTAGTTCAAAGGAGGAGTCAACACCAACAGAGGAGCAGCCTCCCCGTAGACCACTGACACCAGCAGGAGCCCATCCTCCAATAGTTGCACAACTACCAGAGAAAGCTAACAGGAGGAAACCAACAAAGGGAGGAGTCATGGAGACCCTTTCTGGTGTTCCCAAGTATGATACCCTCCGTATCATAGGTATTATTCAGGGGCAATGGGCAATCGCCATGATAGATGGTGGGGCCACCCACAACTTCATCGACGGTTCACTAGTATCGAGACGGGCACTTTAGACAGAGAATTTTGAAGGGTTTGATGTTGTGGTAGAAAATGGCCACACATTGGAGTGTGTAGATAGAGTTCCAAACTTAGAGATGAAGTTAGGAAACTACATAGTGAGAGACACATTTTATGTGGTTGACCTATCGGAAACAGATGTGGTGTTAGGAGTTCAGTGGATGATTACCTTGGAAAAAATCACTACCAACTACCAAACCTTGGAAATGGGATTCAGAGATCAGGATGGGAAGAAGGTTTTTCTAAGAGGTATGTTGACAGGAGCACCCAGGATAGTTTCAACCAAGAGGATGGAGAGGATATTCAGACATGGGGAGGTAGCATACGCTGCAAAATGCTTGATCACTACTCAGAAGGATTTAGAAGGTCGACAAGAATACCATACAGAGATCAAGAATTTATTGGGACGACATCAATAGGTCTTTGAGGTAATTCCACCAGGGAGACCACTTGACAAGGGGTTTGAGCACACCATTGAGTTGGAGGAGGGGGCCAAACCTATGATCACCCCCTATCATCATCCTAGGAGGATCAAGGATGAAATAGAGAAGGAAATCAAGGAATTGCTGGCGATGGGACACGTCAGACCAAGAAACAGCCCATTTGCTTCTTTAGTTGTCTTAGTTCTGAAGAAGGATGGCACCATGAGGATGTGCATTGATTACCGAGCCTTGAACAAGAAAACCATCAAGAACCGATACCCTATCCCATGCATTGACGAGTTGATGTATGAACTGCATGTGGCAGTTTTCTTCTCAAAAATTGATCTACGCTCTAGATATCATCAGATCAGCATCCGAGAGCAGGACATAGAGAAGACGACATTTCGATGCCATTTTGGACACTTCGAGTTCTTGGTTATGCCATTTGGGATAACCAATGCACCTGCTACATTCTAGTCTTACATGAACCATATATTCAAGGATCAGTTAAGGAAATCAATCTTTGTTTTCTTCGACGACATCTTGATCTATAGCCAGTCATGGTAAGAGAATATGAGGCACCTAGATGAGGTATTGAGCATCATGGAGGCACAATCATTATATGCCAAAGAGTCCAAGTGCAAGTTTGGTATGAAAGAGTTGCTTTACTTAGGCCACATCATCAGTGCACAGGGGGTACAGGTGCACCAAGAGAAGATCAGGGCCATTCTGGATTGGTCGACGCCTAAGAATGTGATAGAATTGAGGAGCTTCTTTGGGCTGTGCAGCTATTACAAGTGATTCGTCTGGGGTTTTTCTTAGCTTGGAGCACCACTGACAGATCTTACCAAGCATGGGGCCTTCATATGGACCAAGAAATCACAAGAAGCCTTTGATCACATGAAGAAAGTCATGGGAACTTGTCCAGTGTTGGCACTACCAGACTTCACCTTGCCATTTGTACTAGAGCGTGATGCATCCGGTGAAGGGATCAAGGCAATTTTGATGCAAGGAGGACACCCCATTATATTCGAGAGCTGAAAGCTTATTCAACCTGAGAGTTTGTACTCCATTTATGATAAGGAAATGTTGGCAATCATGCATGCCTTGACCAAGTTTAGACAATATTTGGTGGGCAACAAATTCATGGTCAAGACTGATCACAACAGTTTGAAGTATTTCCTTGAGTAGAAGGACATCAGTGAGCACCAATATAAATGGGTGACGAAGGTACAAGCATTCGACTTTGACATAGAGTATGTCAAGGGGAAGAAGAACATTGTAGCTGATGCGCTATCGAGGAGATCTACGACATGTTCTTTGATAGATATTTCAATAGATTGGAAATCCCACTTGTTAGTGGAATATTTCAAGAACAAGTTCTCTTGTGAGGTGATGGATGTGTAGATACAGGATGACCATTATAGGGTCATTAACAATGTCATATTTTACAAGGATAGAGTCTACTTGGTGCCAGATTCAGGGCTTAAGAAGAAGATCCTTAATGCAGTTCATGATTCACCTCTAGCAAGCCATCAGGGGTTTCTCAAAACCTATAGACAGATCAAAGAGAGGTTCTCATGGAAGGGCCTCAAACAGGCTATTATGAGACACGTCAGTGAGTGTGTGACTTCATGGATTGCCGAAGAACATTGTCAATGACAGGGACAGTCGGTTCATAGGGACATTTTGGATAGAGGTGTTTCGATTGGTGGGGATAGAGTTAACACCTAGCAGCATCTATCACCCTCAGACAGATGGGCAGACCGAGATTGTCAACAAGTGGGTTGAAGGGTATTTGAGGAACTATGTAGGAGGACAACAGAGAACGTGGGTAAAGTGGTTACATTTAGGAGAACATTGCTACAACGCCACCTTCCACATGTCCATTGGTATGACACCCTTTCGAGCATTGTACGGATATGATGTTCCCACTTTGGTAGACTTGTTCTTCGAGGAGAGAAAAGCTCCCAAGGCCAAGGATTGGATCATAGAGAGTTAGGAGATCCTCAAGCTGTTGAAAGAGAACCTCCAGACGATGCAAAACTAACAGAAGATAAGTGTAGACAGGAACATGATAGAGCGCAACTTTGAGGTTGGAGATTTGGTTTTCTTGAGACTCCAACCCTACAGACAGTCATCTCTAAAGAAGAGTGGGGCCGAGAAGCTCAAACTCAGATTTTATGGTCCTTACAGGATCATGCGCCGAGTAGGCAAGGTTGCTTAAGAGATAGAGCTTCCAGAGGGGAGGAATATTCATAATGTGTTCCACGTGTCTTGCCTCAAAAAGGCAGTGGGACAATTCATTAGCACATCAGAGGAGCTTCCCCTATTGGATGAGGAGGGATAGTTGGAGTTAGTTCTGGAGGAGGTTTTGGAGTTCTAGGAGTGGAAACTGAGGAGCAGGGTCATCAGAGAGTGTTTGATCAGATGGAGAGGGCTTCCAGTAGAGGACGCTACTTGGGAGAGTGAGAAGGTATTGCAACACCCTAGACTGGTATTTCTTGAGGACAAGTAATTTTGGGAAGGGAGGACTGTAATGTCCCTTTCCAAATAGGAGCTCTAAAGAGGAGGCTTAATGGTCTAAACCGCCCCGTTAGACTATAGCCAGGGCTAAAGAGGGGTAAACAAGGTTACTAGAGGTCACTCCAGTCACAGGTGTTATATTTGGAAAGTGACATTGAGCTAAAAAGGGTTAAAAGCGTTTTTAAGTCATTATGAGCTAAAAATAGAAGTCAACAGTGAATTAGGGTTTCAGCAGTGATTTAGGGTTTTGGAAGTCAACAGTGAATTAGGGTTTCAGCATGATTTAGGGTTTTGGAAAGCTATAAAGGAAGGGTCAGCGACCTAATTCATCATTATGCAGATTATGACTTGTCATTGAGGAGAAGAGGTGCATCTCAGGAGAGATAGTTCAGTGTATTCCAGGAGGAAGACACCAGTTGGCTGATTTCGATGTTGAAAGATACACCCTAGTCACCGGGAAGATCATCCAGGTCTTCCATCATTCTTCATTGATTCCGCAGTGCTCCCATATTTCGGGTATTAACTTTTAGTTGTTTATTTGTATTCTGGCAAAGATCCTTTTGTCTTTTGATCTAGCCAAGTGTTGTTATTTTATTCAACCGCAGTTGCTTATTTATATTCCAACGAAGATCCTTTGTATGTTGATCTAGTCGAGTATTGTCAATTATTCAGCTGCATTCGGCCATTTTGTAATCCACAGAGATATAATAATACAAACTTTGCAGTCCTTTGTCGTATTTATTATTTGTATGATCATTTATATGTTATAAACCTCTGATCCTACACACACATTAGGAACGTTTCCTAAACTAGCGAAGTCAGGAACATTACATATGTTATGTCATAACATATAAGATATATCATATATGTCATGTCATAACATATACGTTATGTCATAACATATATGTTATGATATATCATATATGTCATGACATATATGTCATGACACATATGTGATATATCATATGATATATGATATGTTATATATGATTATGATATATCATATATCATATATGTTATCTACATAGATTACATATATGATATATGATTATGATATATCATATATGTTATCTACATATATTACATATATGATATATCAGTATCTTGAAAATTGTTGTTGAATTTAGAGAAGTTGAATATATCAAATTAATCAGTAAGAGGAGATTACATAAACTAAGAAAAATTCATATTTTTATTTGTAGGAGAATTGGTTGGAGTACCATCAATCATCATGGAAAATATAAAAAAAATTGAGAGATCACTGACAATATCCTCTTTTGAAAAATCAAATGTAATATTGGAGTACCATCAATCATAATGGAAAAGATAATTTTTTTTGAGAGATCACTGACGATATCCTCTTTTAAAAAATCAAATCTAATAATAAGGATGCTAAAATTCCCATTTAAAGCTATTTGTTACCATGTGCCAAATCTCCTTTACATGTGAGTTATCAACATCAATCGAATCTATCACTCTGGAGATGGAACTTGAACTTGATTAGAGAGAAGTGTCAATGACTATTGTAGAATTTGGTATTAAGCAACTTCCTTATCATTATGGGCATCGGCTAATAAAGAATTAAATCGCCTCATTTTTTAATGCATAATTTTGATTCAAATCCGATGGTTGAAATGTAAAGAATTTCAAAACTACAAATTCATCAATTCAAAAACATGATTTATCAAACAACTTTATGGCTTTTGAATAGAACCACATTATCAGATTTGTAATTTAAAAAACAAATTGAAATAATTTTGGTTGGCCATATTCTCATAAGGGAGATAGAAATGGGGAAAAGGGAGTAAAAAATTGGGCAATTTAATTGGTTAATAGATAGTTGATGCCTTCTCACCCCTAATCAACGTCATCCCTTTGAGATTTACCTAAATATCAAAAAAAAAAAAAAAACAATTAGAAAAGTGGATATTTGTGTTAGATATTAAATAGTCTTGGGTAAGGCGGTAGGAGATTCACTAAGCATCTTCCCTTCTCTTGTACACTGCCTCTTTTTAGCGGACAATCTCTTAAAATATGTCTTGTTTTATGGAAAAACCTTCATCTAAAGGGAAGTTTCTTGTAGCCTAGTGATTTTAGACACTTTATGTCCCCACAAACCACATGAAAATCGTCCATTTGCATTCTTAAATGCTTGATAAATAGGACATAGGAGATTCACTAAGCATCTTCCCTTCTCTTGTACATTGCCTCCTTTTAGTGGACAATCTCTTAAAATATGTCTTGTTTTATGGAAAAACCTTCATTTAAAGGGAAGTTTCTTTTAGCCTAGTGATTTTAGACACTCCATGTCCCCACAAACCGCATGAAAATTGTCCATTTGCATTCTTAAATGCTTGATAAATAGGACATATCTATATAGGTTGAATGTTTTAAGGAAACTATTCACACAAATATCAATACACCAATGCATTATGTGGATAAGAGAGAAACAATTCATAGTTTATTAAGAAAACTATTCACACAAATATATTAAAAATCAATACATCTATGTATTATGTTTATGTATTATGTTGTTAAATTTTAAAGTTAACACTTGAGATAATATATTAATACAAAAGAAAAATAATTTACATGGGTTTTTCACAATTATACACATTAAAAACAGACACTTAAAAACAACCTAAAAACACATTAAACCAAATTGATTCTAACAAACTCAATTTAAAACTAAAACACTACATAATACATACATTAAACCAACAAATTGACTTTAATTAACCCTTTAATATCTAAACACCAGAGCAGATCAGAGCACTGCATAATGCATGGGCAAAGCCAAAAACCCTCCATAATGTTTCCTTCTAGTAAGATTCTCCAAAGTGCTTTGTGCTTCCCATTGCTTTGATCGAACGTCACGGGCGCCCTTCTATCCCTCTGATCAATCTGTGACTGAGGGTTATTTGACATATGCGGATTCTTCCAAAGGGAAATTAATGTGATTTACAGTGCCGGGTTTACAATATGGTGTTAGAGATCTATCACATGCATCATCTACTCATCAATTCCTACCATTTTATTTTTTCCTGTTCGTTTTCAGCTATCAATTTGTTTGGAACTGGAACCAGCTCCCGCACCAAGGACATTTCGGTCCAGCTACCTCCATTTCTATCCCCCCATATATATATATATATATATATATATATATATATATATATATATATACCATCCACCATTTTATTTTTTCCAGTTTATCTTCATTTGCCAGTCTGTTTGTGACACGAACCAACTCCAGGTAAGCATCAAGGAGAGTCTTTTTGTCGGTTCAACTACTTCCATTAAAAACTGATTCAAAAGCTTCAAATATCTTGGTTCATCTTAAATATCCAATTTCAATCGTTGGATTTCTAACACGTCACTGATGCAAAATCGAATTTTGGTAAATCCCAATTTATTGAAAAAAACATTCCATTTAATTTTAAAACTAAAAAATGTTTTATATTTTACTAATTCAATATAATATAATATAATAATAATAATTTATTTTTAACAGTCCAGTGATTTGATTGGTAAAATTTAAGGAGGTATACATACTTTACCTTTCTCTGGATTTGAACTTGTAACCTTTTAAGAAGAAAAATATGTTCCTAACCATTAAACCCAATACATTTTATTTATAAGATGAGATAAACCAATTAAATCTGGGTAAACGTTAATCATCATCATTTATATTATAATTTCAAAATATCTTTTTCTTAATTTAATATACATAAATAATATTTATGTAATATTTTTCCTTAACCTCTCCAACTGGCCAAATAGCCATTAAAAGGAAATCTACTTTTTATATCCTAACGAAAACAAAATGTCGTTATCAATATCGAATCTCCCAGTTCATTTCTACGTGAGATCGAGAATATTGCAATGATGCTTCAAATAAATAAATACATATTAATTAATTAATACGCAAAGATCCAACCTGATCTCGCATTATTATGCATCACCATTATTCGCTAGCAGGGCTGAACATGGCAGAGGAACAGAAAAAACGAAAAAATTAATAACATAATCGGCTGAGTAGTGGACCAGTCTATTAGGTTCCTCTCTACCTACTTTGTCCAAGATTTCTAAGTTTAATAGTGTCTCCATTCCGTTTTAATGGTGGAGTGGTTCCTTGTTTTCTTAAAATTGTTTTCGGTGCTTCTCTAAAATAGTGTTCCGTTAACCACAGATTTATCGAACATCTTAAAAACAATTTTTTTTTAAATATAAACATTTTGATTGTTTTAAATGATTTTATATTGATTGTAGTGTATTATTGTACTAATATTTAAAATTTATAAAAATATGATTTTTATCATCAATATATTTATATTTACTTTTAAGGATATTAAATTATTGATGATGATCATCCTAAGATTATAAGATTATAAGGGATTACTTGTAATTCTTTATAATTTTGTTTTTATATTTTAAAAGATTATAAGGAATTAGTTGCAATTCTCTATAATTTTATTTTTATATTCTAAAAGTATTAAGAGAAGTTTTCCAAGATCACCATAGTTTTGTTGACATAAAAACTTAGGAAGGTTGGTAAGGTGACAAATATTTTGAAATTAAAATCTAATATAGATATAAGATGGACAATTTAAGAGAACATGATTTTCATCTTCAACCTTCTTAATGTCACAAAGGTGACACACTCTTTCATCCCATGACGTTTTAGGAATTTACCATTACCTAGTTTCACTATGGAGCTAGTGAAAATTTGTTGTTATCTTAGCAATGCTTTATTTTTTCTTTACACTTGTCAAAACAAGAGATAATTTTGATCTTCTAGATTAGGGTTGATTACATCCTTATAATATCTTAAATTTATTTTTTCCTCTAGCTCTTTATCACACCACATTTTCTCCTTAAAATTTGATTTGATGATATTTTTAATAGTATCCTTATTCTGCAAGCCTCTTGTCTTCCATGTTGTTTAACTTGTTCTAGGTATCTAGTGATAGGTGTGCTCTCAATGGGGTAAAGGCTTGCCTCTAGGTGCTCTCAATGGGGGAAAGACTTGCCTCATTCTCACGAAGGATACTACATTCCCATACTTCACGTCCATAAAGAATAAAAAGAGTAACAAAAGTTGTAAAGAGGAGTTTCTTCTTATCCCATATCTAAAGATCAATTGATTTACAATTGCTTGGAAGCCCCTAATAAACTTTCAGTGTCCAATAATAATTTTCTCAATACTATAATTCCACTTGAGGTTGTGGTGAATATGGATTCTAAGATATTTGCATGAAGTCACTTTCTCCAAGTTGTTGTTGTCACATAAGAAGATATCATAATGATCTTATTGGATTTAATGGCATGACCTGGATTTTGTCAATGTTAATATTCATACCTATATTGGAGCAAAAATCCTTAAGAATTATTAGTTGATTTTCAAAAAAGATACCATCCCAATATTTTTATTTATTTTAGTTTTTAATAGGAGTAAACTTTCACTCCTACCAAATACCTAAATTTTAGTTTAAAAAACAACTCTTTACCAAACAATATATATATAGTTTTGAATAATTTAAAAATGTTTTTGTTTGGATATATATATATATATACATATATATTAGCTTGAGAGTTTCCATACTTTTTAACCATTCTACATATATTCGTGGAGTGGGTACAACCACCACAAGATAAAACATAAAACATCATTCAGTCAAATTTATTACGAATCTACTATCATAATCGCAAATTTAAGCCTATAAATTTGCCTAATCTTGCGAACCATCAGTATATTTTCTTTCGATCCGGAAATGGGCAAGTTCAACGTTATTGTAGTAGCTGCCATGTTAATATTGTGTGTCCTGCACACAGCCGAGGCCGAAGGGCATCATAAGGAGGAGAAGATAAGTAACCTTCAATTCTATTTCCATGACACGGTGTCCGGCAAAAATGTGACGGCTGTGCGGGTGGCTTCGGCTAACATGACAAGTTCTTCTCCCACTTTGTTCGGCGGCGTGGCGGTCATTGACGACTGGTTGACGGAAGGGCCAGAGGCAACCTCCCAAATGGTGGGAAAAGCGCAGGGTCTCTACGCTTCCGCGAGCCAAGAGGAAGCTCATCTGTTGATGGCGATGACACTTGTTTTCTCCAGCGGCAAATATAACGGCAGCACCCTCTCGGTGTTGGGGATTAACAGTGTTTTCAAT
>ML783271.1:520262-536420 GCA_009831015.1 Picea engelmannii | reverse complement strand
AATAATATATTATAATTAATAGATGATTGTAAGTATTTATTGATCCATAAAACTGAAACTATTGTTTATGGCCGCCCATTAGCATGGATATGAATGTAAATCTCTGTTTGTAAGATGGATTGCGTTGCTTGGTTACTTGTGGCAACGATACTACTGTCCATTACTGGGAGGTAGGTTTACCTGTGCAGTGACAATTCCAAGAACATTCTGTTTTATGCAAAAGTAGTCATGGCACTCCAATTTTGTTAATGTCAAAATAAAACCTTACTTCACTATGTAAACTTTCTCCAATGCTACTTATCAGCGAGCAAAAATAATGATTCTATTTGCAATCAAAATTTGTTGTTAGTTGAATGTATATGTTTATCGTCTTATATCACAATTCTCATATAGCTCTTAACACGAATAGACTTAAAATTTGATGTGAATGAAAATAAGTTGGCAAAGACGGTGTTGGAGGTTTACTCCGCAAATCAAGGTGTCTACACAGCTCTCATACAAAGGAAAAGGTGCACACCATATATGTTTACACGATTTCTAAGCTCTCGCTAATTCACCAGACAAAGGTTTAATTAATCAAATATACAAAAACCCACACATTAATGATAGTATCTCTGAAATTCTGGAAAAATTAAAGCAATTAATGTTTAAAGAAGATACTCTCGATTATGGTAAGGTTTTTAAAATAGATTCTTAATGTTATCTATCTCTAATTATTGTCATTTTAAATATTGATAGATTAGCCTTCCCAATATTGCCTTTTTAATATTGTCATTTTATGTTTTATTATTTTTAGATTGCCACTTTAAATTAAGAGGTATATTGTTATTCCAAATTAATGTTACTTATAATTATGATGTTGTTTAATGTATTATTAATGAACCTTATGATCATTGATGGCTTCGCATGTGAGCTCCTCAGGTTTAGTTGAAGGTCTTTGTCTTTTAAGGTCATTATAAATTTGGTAGTCATAGTATATGAGAGGTATTGTAGTGGTAAATTCATAGTTCGGATATGTGATGAATGAAGTATAGTTGATATTTCATGACAGTGCTATTGAAAATTTTATGTTGTTAGTAACAAACATGATGCAATAACCTCGACGTACGTCCAATAAACTACCCTGAGTTAGTCTTTTTGGGGCAGGGGGGGGGGGTTGTTCTTTTAAACTAAGTTGAACTTGGGTGTTCGTTGTCGAAATCCTTGTCACGTGCCTTCCGTAAGGGGCGCAGTTGTTCTTCTTAGTTATGTTGTACTTGATAGTGGTTAGTTGGTTGCTTGGTCTGTCGTGTCGAGAGGGATGTAGATACCTCCATGTTCCTCAGAACAGTCGCCATCCCTGAGACCTTAAATGGTTAAAATAGATGGGAACCTGGGCTTGAGCGTTGATTATGTGTCCTGGAGGTCCGAACCTTGCAGGGTAGGACGAGCAGGTGGTCAGTTTTACTTTTGTCGTGGTTGCGTTTTGTTGGTCATCTTCTTAGGTTCATCCTGGTTGCGTCGTATTCATCGTCAGGCGGCGACGCAGAGTCGGATAGGTTGTTGTTGTTTCCTTGTACACACGCACACACACACTTTTAAAAACAAAAGAATTTTTTTTTTTTGCACCTATTACTAGAATGGTTGTCGTAACGAGGCAGTTCGTTACACTTAGAACCTCCTAAACTTGTATTTATATGTGAGGATGGTGTCTCATTTGAACACACTCAATCTCACTCATCTAGTGTGCATATATTGAAGGAAATTGCAGTTGCAGGAGGAAGGAGAAGAGAGGTGCATGCTCAGTCTTGGTTTATCTTTGGTGTTTTGGTCTTAGTCTTGGCATTGTATTGGAAATCTATTATTGAGGAAGTTTTGTTGGGTTTTTTTCCCCATGAGGGTTTCCTAGGATTGAATTTTGTGTACCTCGTGATTGTGTTTCTTCCAGTGATCCTATTTATGTTGTTTTGGAAATGCATTGAATGCTCATGTAATTTGGAAATAACCTAATAACAACAATAAAAACTTAACATGAATCCTCTCTTAGAAATTCTCTTAGACCCTCCTCTCTCTTGTGGATTACTCATCCCCCATATCTGTCCATGTCCCCCAACAACTAGAATCACATTTTATTTATTAAATTCAGAAAATACATTCACATATTACATAGCTTGACCATAGCCACATATCATATTTACATTATGCATTAATTAAACCGAAGATTATAGTGTGGATGTTACACTTTTATAGTGATCATCTCTACATATACATGCAAATAATTTTAGTTTTATTTGAATAATTCCATGTCAATCTGTAGGATGAATTAATGAAATCCACTATACTACACATGATTTCTAATTTCCATAGTTTTATAAACAAACATGGGAGTTTCACCCATATGGGGTTTTTTTGGGACCCTTTCTTTGATTAAGTACCCATATGGGATTTTTTGGGACCCTTTCTTTGATTGAGTTGAAGCAAGGCGCAAAATTAAACATATATATACCAAGGGTATACCAAATCCATGAACCATTATTTAGAATACTATGGTGGTCAATGCCAAATATTTAAAAGGAAGGTATTTACACATGTGGCCCCATTGTGAATTAGGGAGTATATTTAGTGAACCTCATAAAGTGGTGTGCCATCTAGTCTTGAAGTCACTTATAATTGTAGAGTTTGGGATGAAAATTTTGAACTTCTTGAAGTCACTTATAATTGTAGAGTTTGGGATGCAAATTTTGAATAATAACTTTCCATGGATATTTAGTCACTTATAATTGTAGAGTTTGGGATGCAAATTTTGAATGATAAATTTCCATGGATATTCATAGATTATGTTAGAAAATAGAGATGGATCAACCTCCAATCCCTCTCTACATGCTCTTTTTTTTTTATGAACAATAGTTTTTTAGAAATTTTTTTTTTTTTTTGAGAAATGTTAAAAATATATCTAGTTTAGTTTTTGATAGGATTCTAGATCTTTTATTATTTTGATTCCAAAGAAAAACCCAAAAATATATGGCCCTATTCCATCCATCATTGAATTATCTCTTGTGATGCCTTTTTAATTACTATAAAAATTTATTCCCCTTTCTTGATATCCTCCACTTAGATGTTTTAGATGTCCTCTACCTATTTTTTATATAAATAATTGTCCTTCCATACGTGGTTTCTCCGGAGAATGATCCCATATTCAATTATTATAAAAAACATCTCCTTATCCAAATCATCACCATTAGATCCTTTGGAGCTCGAATTTATTATTTCTCAACATAGACAATGTGTAGATTGAGAGGATTAAATTTATATTTTCAATTGAATTGGTTCCATATGATTTGGTGGATTATAATCTCCATGAAACCATTCTAAGTCTATCCTCTAATAAGAACCCAAGATAGGGTTTTTCCTTCCACAATCAATATTATCAATTTAAACACACCCTAATGTCTCTATGTTTTTAATATATTAAAAATACTAATTAACTCTTATATATTAATAAATATGTTGCATGTTCAATGAGTCAAATGCAATGGACAAATGAGGGACTGTTCTTATGGTTAATAGTGTAGAATTACTTAAAATAGTTTTCTATATTTTAATGTGAATTTGGTAGAAAGTATTATAGGTCCATATTAGAGAATTACAAGAGGGGTAAGAAAGGTATCAAAGGAACATATATAACAATGTAGAACCTATTGAATTTTTTGGTAAGCCATTATATCTATGTACTTCATAGTGAGTTATTTTTCCTTGTAATCCTTCAAGTAATGAGAGCAGGACATAGTAGGACATAGTATTTTACTTGTAGCTAGAGTTTTTGCTCAAAACTTTATACAAGGTAATTATGTGTGTCAAATAATGTTTTTTCATAAATTATATTTGCATTGATTTAAATCATGTTTTATATCGAATTCTTCCTCATTATTTGAACTTTTAAACTCACATTAGCTTCCACATAGTATGGCTTAGTCTTATTGTAATGGAAGCACATTGAATATATAATCAAGATAACACAATAGAGCATAGACTACTTGCAATTACGATGAATTAAGTTTTCAAATCAAGATATCCTAAAATATAAAGTAGTATAGTGTGGAAAACTATCCACTAGAATATCCAAGGCAATTTATAAATCAACAACCCACTTTATTGAGATGTATAAGGGACAATATGGTCGCTTTTCATTGCATTTTGTTTGTAAAAATGTTAAAAAAACATTATTTACATATTCTTTTCTTTTATTAGTCGTCCCGCTAAAAAAACATAAAATTGATGGGTCTCCAAATAATGGAACTTTGAGGGCCATTTTGTAGCTAATACGACCCATTATTGTGGACAAAGACCTGCTATGTTTATGAAAGAATACGACTCCTATAAACATATTGTTTTTTGTGCATTTATTATTGTGAACGATTGAATTCTGAGTTATGTGATATGCATTGGTATAATTTGTGATTTTGATAGAACTTTTGCATTATTAAGGTTGTGCTCATAATTTGTTCAAGAAGGTCAAATCCTAAGGGTGTTCTTCATTAACTTTTACATGAGATAAAAGGAGGATCATTCCCCTCTCCAATCTCTACTGGGTCCAATTATTTAATGACTCAAGATACTCAACGGGTAAGGTCTTAATTCAACTTTTTAGTTGAGGGAATTCAAACTAAGGGGAAATTTTATCCTTAAAACAAGGATCATTTATTCTAAGCATCCTAGAGCCAAGTGTTGATTGATTGAAGGGATTATTTACAATTATTTTTGTATAAATAACATTTAGGAGATAGTAGGAATTAGTTAGTATTTCATTTTGGCATCAAAAGTTTCCTTCTACCTAGTGCATTCATATTGTTAAAGACTCTTTCATGTTACATAATGATTTTTTTGAATGATGAAGTTGTGTTTATGAATTTCAAGAGTGGTTTTCTTAACAATCCCTATAGAGACATTGAGTAGGATCCCATTCAAGGCTATATAAGGAACCTTTCTTTTTGTCATGCTTCATTTATGTAGTATTTTATAGTTAGTTTTAGCACTATCATGTTGTTATGTGTTATTTCTACAAGTAGTTCATAGAATGCTATAGAGAATCTATGCAATTTATTATAGTGGCTCAATTACTTCATGTACTTTAACTATCAGTTGATTTAATTCTATTTTTACATTAATTTCAATTATGTTATTTCATCAATTTAATTTAATTTATGAAGTTTCATTTTTATTTAAATTAATTTTACAAATGCACTTTTTGCTTATTTAATCATATCTCATGAATTTTGATATTATCATTGACTAAAATTATTGGTATATTGAGTAATATTATGTATGTTGTTGCATTCCTCTCTAAAATAGTGGAAATCATCCTCATCACCCCCTACTCTTCATGCAACTATTAACTTTGGGTATCAAGAACGAAGACCACGGTTCACCATCCTTTGAGGGTAAAGGAAAATAATATAAGAGGATGATATTGGGTATCCTACCTGCTATTAAATAGTTCCTACATTCTTAGTGTTAGAATCACTTCAATCTTAGTAGATAGGAAACCCTAAAAAGAATCTTGTAGTCAATCTAAATAACATGATGATAAACATGCCTTTTAACCTATGACACATGCACTTATTCACTACAAATATATGTATTGAACTAGCCCTATAACAACCAACAAAGTCTCTTTATAGCTTCCTATGCTTCTCTTAACTAAAGGGAGCGAAGGTCATGAGAAAAACTAGCGAAGGAAAAGGGAAACAATATTGAAGATATCCTTATGATTCAACCTAATAATCAAGTCTTTAAATTTGATTGTAATACTATAGTTGTATATATAGTGCACAATACTTCATCAAAATAACACATCCCGAGATTGATAAATTAAAGTCAATTTGAGGAGTTTGACAATTTTGTTACAATTATTTGGCCTATCAAACACACTAGTAGTTTGAAAATTAAGCTTTGGCCTATGTGTAACATCACACTCTATTGAGCACACTTTTATTGACTTATTCTTTGAGGACACTTTCATGCAAGAGATGTAGTTATGGTACATTGTGATTTCATTTCGATTATGGATTACACATTATGATGATGATGATGTGTTGTGACTTATTGTTGTTTGATGTATATGTATTGGCAGATGCTATTGAGAAGTTTTCCTGAGTGTGCATGACACATTACAGGTTATGGATGCTAATGTCATCAATGGACTTCCTTGGACTCCGGATTGAGTCAAGGAGTGAATTATATTTTGATTGGGTATTCAATTTTATGCACTTGTGACACATGATTGATTACAGTATGATTTATGTATATGGATCATTGACATGGTTTTTATCATTGGATACATGCTTGACGATGCTTGCTAATCCGACTCACATAAGGAGTAGAGAGAACATGCACATAAACCAGACATTAAGGGAGATGTGTGGAAGCATCCCTGTCACAGCCTACTAACACTCCCACCATGGTCTGAACTATAGGTTAACGATTTCCTAGTTCGAGAGGTCCACGATGTCATGAGGGCAGACTGAGATAATTGCTCATGAATATTTTAAGGAGCGCGAAATAAGGTCAAGTCCTTATTCCCTATAATCCCTCAGTCTCTCACAAGGTCGAACGAATGGAGTGTTAACTCCAAAGGGTAGGAAAAAATTCCAAAACCATCTAAAGGCAAGTGACAACCTTGGAGCATAGAGGTTCGCCTTGAAGGGCAAGTCGCGTAAATAAAAAAAAAAAAAAACTTGAGTCAATAAATCTAGGTGGCCTAGAAAACTTGGAAATGATTAGACATTGTTGGATTAAAATAATTAATTAAACAATGAATTTTTTGTTCAGTTATTGGTGAGTTACGACTAATACTCATGGATATGGGTCATAGATTAATGACTTACACTACGTAGTTAATCCCGAAAATGATATCTAATATGTTGCACTGCGGAAGCCCCTCTATGCTTAATGAATTTTTTAATTATAAAACCCAATAAAAATCTAAGCCTAATTCTAATACTAAGCCTAAGTTTAGGTTTAATTAGGGGACTAAATAAAAATATTAAATAAATTAAAATAATTGAGATAAATCAATTTTTAGGAAAAAATAACAAAAATCTAAAGATTGAATAAAATGCCTCCTAATCCAATTCTAACTAATATATAGTTAGGAGACACTCATTAAATGAAAATTTGGGGAACAAAGGGACACCTAAGAGCGAAAATATGAACACATTGGGGAATGTGAAGGAAATTGAATTTTTAAATCAAATAAAATTGGTAATTATTTGTGCAATTTGGGGAGAGTGTGACAAGGTATGAGGTAGAAGGTAAATGGACTCACTTATTATTGGTAAGGTTATACTGCTAAAATTATTGTGGACTATGTTTTACTTGTGAGAGTTGAGATACCAAACTTGAAGAAAAAGTGGAACCTCTTCCTTGTGAGGCAAGCTTGGAGCTACTGTTTTTGGTTTCTTGTGTGTGGTCTCTTTGCGGCTTGGGGCCTAAGGGGGAAGAAAAGTACCCCTAGCATTAATTGAGATGTACTGGTAAAATCTTGGGATTGGCAGTGAATCATGAGGGACTTCAAGAAAAGATTTAGCTGCAATCAACTCATCGTAACGGTATTTTATATTAGTCATTTGATTATTTTATTGTTGTACAACTATATATATATATATATATATATATATATATATAATGTAATATTGAATAGTAGATGGTTCCAGTTTTCATGCAATTTAAGGCACATAAGCCTACGGATTTTAGCAATGTGATAATCTGTAAATAGTTGTAATGTTTAGAGTTGCACAAATTGATTAGTCGAATGGTTCAGGATAGTATTGATCCATATGTGTAATATTTTTGAATAATTTAGTAGCAAAGATAAATTCTGTAGTAGCAAGGTTCTTCTTCTTAATTTACAACTATAATTACATCGTGTATCTGTGTGACATCATGTCTATGTTAAATTTTAAATAGAATAAAAAAAAATTATTGGATCTTTTCCTGTTATCGAGCGACTGATAAGAAGACGATTTTTTTTTGTTTACACTCTGGTTGATTGTCACGGTCAATTTGGTATCAACGATCTATATAGATAGTATGATATACTTCTTACTTTATGGACAGTATAATTTATATAAGAGATAGTGTTTGTTCTTTCCGAAAGGTATCCCTTAATACCTGTTCGAGACTCCTCTGATTATGAACTTACCCAAATACCGTAGTGAAATAATCAACCAACGTATCGCAAGAACTTCTAGTCTGACCAAAATTTTAATTTTAGTTCTTGAAATTAGACCCTTAAATTTAGATTCTTTTTATTTTGAATCTCAAGGATCAACAACATTCTGTTGATCAGAGTTCCCGAGGTGTAAGATAGTAGGTGACGAAGTGTGCTATTAAGGCGCTCTGTGATGTTAAAGTTATCGGTTCGACATTTGCAGGGACAAAAAATCCAATTCTGTTAAGAGTTGGTGTGGCTCAGGCTGGGTGTGATCCCCGGGTGATTTTGATGTCTTATATGTCCCTTGAGTCGCAGTTTCTTAGCCACAAGTTAGTCCCACATATCACAAACAAACTAACAAACAATAAAAAACATTCAGTTGATCAAAAACTCACTTAGATCAACATAAACCTGGGTTATGCAAATACTCTCAGTTGATATTAGAAATGCAGAGAGAAAAGAATAGAACAGAAAATAGTATATTAGAATGTAAGAAGAACTGAAGATATTACAATGCAATGGGAAATAACTAAGCTAAATAGGCTCAAGCAAATCAAGAATAGAAAGTACAACTGGTAGTGTACAGTCAGACTGTTGAGGTTACATTATATTTAACACTCCCTCTTAAACTCAACAGTTACAAACATTAGCACTGACTATGCCTAAGTGTTGTCTCTGAAAATCAAAAACCGATTTTCCTAGTGGCTTTGTAAAGATATCAACAAGTTGATCTCGAGAACCACAAAATTGTAGTGCAATATCACCATTATTGACTAGCTCACGTATGAAATGAAAACGAGTGTCAATGTGTTTTCTTTTCTTGTGAAACACGTGATTTTTGGATAGAGCAATTGCTGAAGTATTGTCACAGAAAATATGAGTTGGATCATTTTTTGTATGTGACATATCTTTCAATATTCTTCTCAGCCACACATCTTGAAAGGAAGCTGAGGTAGCAGCGACATACTCTGCCTCTGCAGAAGATATTGAAACAATTGGCTGCTTCTTTGATGCCCATGAGATTAGGTTTGTGCCTAGTTGAAAAACATGTCCAGATGTGCTTTTCCTGTCATCTAGGTTGCCTGCAAAATCACTGTCTATGTAACCAGAAAGTTGATTACTATCAGATTTAGTGTACCATAAGCCGAAATTGAGAGTTCCTGCTACATATCTCAAAATTTGTTTTTCCATTTTCCAATGAGAATCTTTGGGGGATTCCATGAATCTAGAAACAAGGCTGGCTGCATCCATAATGTCAGGCCTAGTTGTTGTAAGATACAACAAACTGTCTACTAAATTTTTGTACAGGGTAGAGTCCACTATAGGACCTTCATCATTCTTGCTCAATTTTGTGCCTAGTGGTATGGGGGTTTCTGCTGGATTGCATCCTTCCATGCGAAATATTTTGATGATGTCTGTTGCATACTTTTGTTGACAGAAAAAAATGCCTTTGGTTGATTGATCAACCTCAATTCCTAAAAAATATTTTATTATGCCAAGATTTGTCATCTCAAACTCAGATTGCATGGCATGTTTAAAATCTATTAATTCAAGATTTCTTGTGTAGATCATGTCATCAACATATAAACATACAATCAAAATTTTACCGTGCTGATCTATTTTGGTGTAAAGAGTTGGCTCATTTTGACTAATACTGAAACCACTTTTGATCAGATAAGTGTCAATTCTGTTGTACCAAGCTCTTGGATCTTGCTTTAAGCCATACAAGGCTTTCTTCAACTGATATCCTTTGGCTGGGTGCTCTTGGACTTCAAATCCAAGTGGCTGATCGACATAAACTTCTTCTTCTAAGAAACTATTCAGGAATGCTGGCTTGACATCCATCTGGTATACTTGCCATTTGTGTTGGGCTGTTATGGCCAACAGAGTCCTTACAGTGTCTAATCTTGCTACTGGAGAAAATTTTTCACCATAATCAGTACCTGGTTGTAGTGAGAATCCTTTGGCAACAAGTCTTGCCTTGTGTTTTTCGATCTGCCCTTTTTCATTGAATTTAGTTTTGTAAACCCACTTGACACCAATAATTTTCTTGTGAGTTGGAAAATCAACAAGATCCCATGTCTTGTTCTTCTCAATGGAGTCAATTTCTTGGTTCATGGCTTGAACCCAATGTGGCTCCTTAGCTGCTTCCTTAAAAGATGTTGGTTGACATGACATTAAAGCAAAAAGGTTGTGTTGTTCAAAGTCATCCAACTGCTGATGGATTTCTCTCAAACTTCGAGTTCTCTGATTCTGTGGTTCAGAGAATGATTCTTTGCTAGAAGTCGAGTTATCCTGAGAATTTTCAGGTTGTCTTTGTACCTGCAATCTTTGAAGAATAGTTTGAGGTACTTGCTGTTCTGAATTTTCTGCATTTTCAGAACTTGGCAGCAATGGATTTTGACTGTCCATCTGCTGATTTTCTGAATCATTCCAGAATAGTTTTTCTAGAAATTTTACATCTCTGCTGAGAATTAGTTTCTTGGTGATTGGATTGTAAAGCCTGTAATCTTTAGATGTTTCACTATATCCAGTGAAAATACATTTCTCAGCTCTGTCATCAAGTTTCTTCCTTAATTCAGAAGGTATGTGAGCGTATGCTATGCATCCGAATGTCCTTAGATGCGCTACATTGAGCTTTGTCCCACTCCATGCTTCTTGGGGAACTTTCATCTGTAGACTTGTGGTTGGTGATCTATTCAAGAGATAAACTGAGCATGCTACTGCTTCAGCCCCAAAAGTATTTGACAGACTTTTCTCTTTGAGAAGTGTTCTTGCCATATTCATTATTGTCTGATTTTTCCTTTCAGCCACTCCATTATGTTGTGGAGTATATCTGGCTGTTGTTTGCATGATAATGCCTTGTGATTTGCACAAATTTGCAAATTATCTAGAGTTGTATTCTCCTCCTCCATTTGACTTGAGTGCTTTGATATATTTTCCACTCTGTTTTTCAGCTTCTGCCTTGAATTCTTTGATTTTCGCAAAAGTTTCAGACTTGTGTCTGAGAAAATAGATCCATATTTTTCTGCTGAAATCATCAATAAATGTTAGAAAATAAAAACTACCACCTATTGACTCTGTTTGCATTGTTCCACATAGGTCAGTGTGAACAAGTTCAAGATGTTGTTTGGCTTGATTGGAAGACCGTGGAAAACTAGCTCTCTTATGTTTTCCAAGTAGGCAAGACTCACATGGGGGAATTTGCTCTTTAAAGATAGGAAGACCTTTGACCATGGAGTTCTTCTGAAGAAGACTTAGGCTCTAAAATGGTAGATGTCCAAATCTTGTATCCAAACTATAGTTTCGTTCAGGGTTGATGCACTCTATGCATATGGTTGAATCAGATTTGCAGTTCTGAGGGTAAGGGGAAACATC
Source organism: Picea engelmannii (assembly GCA_009831015.1). Lineage (NCBI taxonomy): Eukaryota > Viridiplantae > Streptophyta > Pinopsida > Pinales > Pinaceae > Picea > Picea engelmannii. The sequence continues at coordinate 524,851 of ML783271.1, read as the reverse complement.
CTATTTGGAGTCATATGGATTTTAGAAATTAATTTTCTGCTGGGGTATTTGTCATATATTTTGCAAGATGCTCCCTCAAAAAGTACCTTATAGCCATGTTCAACGAGCTGTCCTACACTTAGAAAATTATGTTTCAAATCTGTAACATGATAAACATTGTATATGTCTTTCTTTACATTATGTTTAGTAAGAATAGGAACAGTTCCTTTTCCTTGAACTTTGACTAAATAATTGTTTCCAAATGTAATATCAGATGAGATTGAAGAATCAATGCATGAAAGTAATTCTTTGTTACCTGTCATGTGATTGCTGCATCCACTTTCCAACAACCAGAGATCTTTAGGTTGTTGTTCAGTCTTGTGGCATGAGAGAAACATACCTCTTGAGTTTTCTCCTGTGTGATTTGACACATGTGCTCTGCCTGAGAGCTGATTTGCTTGCTTCTTCCTGCATTCAGATTCATAGTGCCCATACTTTTTGTAGTAATAGCATTGTATGCTTGTTTTTTCATTTGACCTTCTCCCTCTGCCTCTTTGAGGCTGGAAATTCTGATGTTGATTTTGTTGTTGTTGTCTTTGACCTTGAAAATTTTGATTCGGATATTGTTGTTTGTTACCTCCACTGGAGTGAAGGTTACTTTGATTGCTCCCTCTTCCTTGGTGACCTCTGCTTCTTCCTCTGCCTCTCCCTCTGCTAAAGGAGAATTGAGTTTTGAAAGCATTGGAGATTGACTCATCTGTGAGATGCAGTCTGGTCTCATGTGTCACCAGAGAACCAATTAATTCATCTGTTGAAAAACTTGACAGATCCTTGGATTCAAGGATTGTTGTTACAACCATTTCAAATTTCTTTGGTAAACTTCTGAGAATTTTCTCAACAATTCGTTGATCAGTGATGGTTTAACCAATCAGTCTGATCTGGTTCACGATTCCCATGACTCTAGTCATGAACTGATCCACATTTTCGGACTCTGTCATCCTTAGAGTCTCGAATTGTGTCCTCAAGGTCTGCAGTTTAACTGTTTTGACCCTGTCATTTCCTTGATAAGAAGATTTAAGGATGTCCCAGGCCTGTTTTGAAGTACCAGCGCCTGTGATTTTTGAAAAAATCGTATCATCCACAGAATTTTGAATCCATAATTTTGCTTTATTTTCTTTGTTCCTCAGTGTTTCCTGAGCAATTTTCTACGGATTTGTCATGGCATAAAGGGCGGCTGGATCTGGTTCCACATATTCAAGATCCACTTGCTCCCATCACTCTTGTGCTTGCAAGAACGATCTCATCCGAAGAGACCAAAAATCGTAATTATTTCCCAGAAGAATCGGACCCTGAGTTGGTCCTAAATTGCTAGACGTCGCCATAAAAAAAAATTTGCAGAAAAAAAATAGAGGGAAATTTCGTATTTACCTCCGATTGTCGAAACGTCGATTGCCGATGAGAGCTTATCGGCCTTGAATTGGCCTTTGTCACAATGCAATGTGACCACGCGCCTTGTGTTAAAGCGCTACGGGCTTTTTAGGTTTTTTGCCTTTCAATTTGCCGAAATGCGAAAGTTTCCTTTGGACAATTTAACGGTCCAGATCTTCCTGTGATCTGACGGTCCAAATCTTATCGGGATATTGCGAATCAGGACTTCGTGAACCCTGATGACGAGATCTTCTGACTCCTCGATTCCCCGATCTCTGATTTGTCGATGGCGCTTTCCTTTCGGGACTTTCCCGATTCCTTTGATCTCCTCCACGCGTCCCAACAATTGGACGATTCAAGTCTGCTTCGGTGGTGTCACCGTGGAGATTCCCGATCCCTCGTTTTGACGAGATGACGTCAGCTGGGCCCCAAAACGGAGCTTTCCTCCTGTCGGGATTTCGGACTTCGCAATTCCGAAATGCTCGTGCTTCTTGTCCTCATGATTCGCGAAACACTGAATCCCGATGTGCCGATGGCCCTTTCCTTTTCGGGACTTTTTCCGAGTCCTCGGATTTACGCCACGCATCCCCTCAAGATGGACGGTCCTCGTCGTTTCGCGATTTTGCGACTTGCGACTCCAAAGTTTCTGTCAACTTGAAAACTCCGGTTGCCTAAATGATGACGGTTTCCTCGATGTCTGCCACGTGTCCAAACAAATGGATGGCTGTGATCTTATCGCTATTTCGTGAATCGCGATTTCGCGAGTTTAGATCTCTTGTTGCGACGGTCTTTCAAAACCGCAAACTCCGATATGCCGATTTGACAGCACTTGGATCTTCTGCTACCTGTCCTCTGAGATTGATGGCTCACAAGTCCTCTCAGGATTTCGCGATATCACGTATCGGAGTTTTGGAGAGCAGTCTCCTTCGCTCGTCCAACTCCCAATCCCCGATTTTGCGATGGTATAAGATCGACGACTCACGATATTTCTCGATCCAACGGTCCAGAATGACTCGTGATTTCATGATTCACAAATTCTCACGACACTCTTCTGACCTTTACACCTTGCGAGTCAGCGAAATGCCGAGATCTCGCCACGTGTTTCTTGATGGACGGTCTAGATGATGTCGAGATTTCGCGACTTCACAAGTCGAAAATTTCTCCTTGGCGCTGCAGAGGACTAAACCTCGTGCACTTTCTCGCTGATCCAACGGCTGTCGGGCCTCTGTGCAAGATCTAACGGCTGAAACTCTTTTGCCTTTTCCGCGCTCTCTTCGTCCCTTCTGAACTAGTTTCCCGCTTCGAATCCATTCGCAGGACGAATCTTACGACCTCAGTGGCTATTCTTTTCACATGAAATGCGTTCTTTGCTCCTGTGGAAGAAAAATCCGTGAATCTTTCAAAGATTTGAAAGAAATACACGGATTCTTTGTTCACTGCTTCAATCTTTGATAGATTTGAGCGATTTTCCGTAAATCTTTAAACGATTCTGCCTTCTGCAGGAATCTTTAGCGAATTTGAATGATTCTTGGAATTCTTCAAGAGTTCCTGCCTCCTGCAGCTCTCCTTCGTAAATCTTTGATGATTCTTGAAAATTACAAGAGTCTTTAAAGTTTCTTCTTCTGCACTTTCTTCTTCCTCGATCTTTCGAGCGTTGTATGCTCTGCCTTGTCGCGTGAGCTTCTTACGCTGATCTTTGAGCGTATGAGCGGATAACTTCCTCGTGGAAGTTTCCTGCGAGGATCTTTCAAGAGTATGACAGACAACTCTCCAAGCCTTGTGAAAAGTCTATGTTGAATGCTCTCAAGATCCGTGAACCTCTGAGCTATTTGAGGATCGTGTTGCTCTCCAGCCTGTGTGAAGAGGCTTACTGTTGAAGCTCTGATACCATGATAAATTGTGAAGCAAGAACTGCAGAGAGAAAAGAATATAACAGAAAACAATATATTAGAATGTAAGAAGAACTGAAGAGATTACAATGCAATGGGAAATAGTTGAGCTAAATAAGCTCAAGCAAATCAAGAATAGAAAGTACAGTTGTCCAGCACAGTTGGTAGTGTACAATCAGACTGTTGAGGTTACATTATATTTAACATCAGTCGCACTCTCAGGAGAATGTAAATTGTGAGTACCAACTCTGTACAGTTAGAATCACTGTGTTGATCGATCTGTTTGGTTACAGATTTAGTTTCTAACTATTATTGTACTCAGCATTAATTGTGCGGTATATTTGGAAGAAAAATAAAATTATTAATGTTTTCTGCTGACGAATTCGTAGCGTGCTAGTTGGAGCTTTATTGTTAACTTTTGGCTTTGTAAGTTTTGTTGAAGGGTTTTGACCTATCATTTCATGTCATCATTTGTGTCGTGTCTATGTTCCTATCCATGATTATCTTTTCGTAAAATAAATCCTCCGGATTAATTACAACTTAATAATATTTTTATATCACTGTTGGAAGGAAATTCGGGTAGTAAATGTTTAGGGCCCTGTAGCATGGACTTATGGTAAATTTATGGTCTCCTATTGTATTCATTCAACCTTAGCCTAAGACTAGACATTGCGATGAACTATGACTGATGGTCGTCATAGATATGTCGAACATTTTTATGAGAAATTCCTTGTCTCTGGCGTGTTCATGAGGAACTCTTGCGTTTCGAGATTCTTAAGCAATTATCTATCTGTAAACCCCCTTAAGCAACGATTTCGTCCATCTATTCGCCTGAAAAGAAGGATGTAAACCTCACTAAAATAAACAGGAAGTTCCAGTAAGGTGAAGTGATTATTAACATCCCGGTTATTTAGGGTTTCCAGTTAGCTCAGGATTAAATTGAAATTGATTTGTGATGATCAAAGTCGTTGTTCCCATCTCAAACTTCGTGCTACTCCCTATCACTCCTACTTCCTGATCGTTAAATTTGGCCACCTTCCTTCTCGTCACTTAATTTGGTGGTTGGATTTGATTTCCTTTCATGGCTGGTAAATGGTGATATGTTTATTATGTTTATTAAAGGGTTACACTCCATTAATAGAATTTTACATTAGGAGGGGTGCGGTCTAGTGGCTAGCCTATGCACTGTTAAGGCATTTGTGCTGTTAAGCAAGTCATGAATTCAAACTTCGTTTTATCTAGAGTGGGGTCAAATCCCTGTAGGTTATCTTATAACCTTTAAGGCCCCTAGAT